>OY728125.1:916473301-916663301 GCA_963277665.1 Viscum album
TGGCGTACCTGTGTGGTACTTGCCTTTGTGGTTTTCCTTCCTTTGTGGAACAGTTGTTCTTTGGGATTTTGGGTTGGACCCTATGTTTCCTCATGATTGAGATGAGTATACTTGATAACATAGGTATATGTATGGGAATATACCTAAGTAGGGTTGACAGTTGACTTTAGGCTTTGAGGTTTATTCTTTGTAGATTTTGTGAGACCTTGAGGGTCTCGGGGTCCCTACAGAGTATCGTTATACTCACCCCTACATGGGATATGCCCATATCTTGTTGTGTTTGGTGCTAAAGTTAGACAACGTTGATCGAGACTGAGGGTACCAGGACTGGATGGTACCCAGAGGAGTACCTTATGACGGGTTGGTACACGGTGGAGATGGACGGACGTGGAGTGCTGAGGAGGTGATCTGTACCTACCCTTTAGGCAGGAACCTCGTAGAACATCCCAACATTTTTCTTCCTTTTTTGCTCCAGTTTTCTTTTACTTTCAGTTTCTTGTATTTTCTAGTTGGGATTGTATTCTTTCCCCTTTTACTTACTATACTTACTCTGATTACTATTCAGTTTACTTCTATTCGTATCTTGATGTGTTCTTAGTTGAATGTGTTTACAGGTTATAAAGGCAATGCCTTCCTAGTTTTTGGGATTACGCCATTCAGTGCTAGTCGCTAGCCCCTGGCCTATGGAAGGTGGGCTTGGGGTAGTCACAACACGGGCCCCGAGGGACGGGTCATGACAAATTGGTATCAGAGGAGTCGGTTCTACCATAGAACATAGGACTCTGATCATTATTTTTAATGGAAATAGTGTTAAGTGTAATCTGTGTGGTTATTAGTTTTGGAAATCTAGTGTTTGTGTGGTGACCGACGTATCCATACACTAGGAATCTGACTTCATATTTCTGACTCAGTACACAAAAACTCTGATTACGTGTGTGTTTTGAAGTGTTTTCTTTGTGATATCTTTGAGTCAACTCACCAGGTATAACTTATTGAATGTGGCACACCTATTTCTTTTTAGGATGCCTCCAGACAGACATCCAGCTAGGGTTCCAGATATAGTACGCACCGATAGCTCACCCAGCGATGAGGCCTTGGTACAAGGATATCTTCTAGTTGAGGCACCAACGGAGGCACCAGCGGTACCATTACCTGTTGTGCCACCAATACCACCGGCCCTAGCAGCAGACGATGCACGCCGCCTGAGCGCATTGCACGAGTTCCAGCACCATAGGCCACCTAGGTTCAGTGGAGAGATGGACCCACAGATGGCTGAGGACTGATTGGAGGTTATGGTGAGAGTTTTCCGACTGGTAGGGACACTAGATGATCTCATGGTGATCCTTACCACCGGACTTCAATAGGAAGCAGCATGCAGATGGTGGAGCTTGATGCTCCAGGTTCATGACGAGGTGACGCTTCTCTAGACAGACTTCGAGTGCCTGTTTCAGGTAGAGTTTGTTCTAGCTACTCTTCGCGCAGTGCGCATTCATGGGCTTCTTCATCTACAACCAGGCAACATGACTATATCTCAGTACTCAATGAGGTTCAAAGACCCCTCATGATACTCCACTAATATGGTGTGAGACCCATTCTTTAGGGCCCAGACCATCATGTAGGGACTCAGGAAAGAGATTAGGGATTTGATGATCCCACTCAGCATCCCGATGCAGGCGGGGGTGTTAAAGCGAGCCCTCTTATTGGAGAGATTCCTTGCTGAGCAGTCACCAGCAGCGATACCCACTACCAGTCATCACGTAGCAGAGTCTTCTACAACTGGAAGTAGATAGATGACATAGAGTTCCAAGAGGACCAGACCTATAGGTGGAAAACCGCATGACTCAGGGTCATTTGTGTGGCTCACCTAAGGCAGGGCCAGTCATACCAGGAGCGGGAAGTGTTATGCATGCGGCGGGTAGGGTCACATGGCTCGTGACTGTCTAACCCGCCATACGGATGATTAGAAGATGTTCGAAGGACCACCCTGGAAGAGACATCGGTTCGAACAAGGAGGTCCGCAGGGAGAAGGCAGACGTGGCAGAGGAGCTGGTTGTGTAGCTGGTGGTGGGAGACGATTTGAGATGTTACCGCCACCACCACTAGGTGGTCCACCCCGACCATAGAGAGCCGGAGGATAGGGGCGATCTCAGCTCCAGGAAGCTGAGGCCTATGATCACCATGCTCCAGAGATGATACAGGGTACGATCTGTGTCTACTACACCTTAGCTGAAGTACTTATAGAAACAGGTTCCAATCATTCTTTTATTGCAACTGCCCTCGTTTAGAGCTTGGAGATTCTGACAGTGCTGTTGGCTTGATCCTTACGGCTAGAGACTCCTACGGGAGCAGATTCAACGAATACACACTGGTGCTGACAACATGAGATTACTCTGGGAGGCGAGAGTTTCAGCTGGGATCTATTAGTAGCGGCGTCGAGGCCTTACGACGTCATCTTGGTTATGGACTAGTTATTTACAGTCCATGCATAGATTGACCGTATTAGGCACAAAGTGCGGTGTGTCTACACGGATGGGACCAGGTTTACCTTCATCGGTGAGAAGGGAGCCTTTGCAGCACAAGATGGATTTACCCAGAGGAGAGTACAACCAATCACTCATCAGTTGGCTAGCCTTACCCTCGAATCAGTTGATGTGGAGAGTCCGAGTTATCTTGTAGTGGTGGACCAATACACAGATGTCTTCCCTGATGATGTTCTCGGTCTACCTCCTTGCAGAGAGGCGGACTTTTACATTGACTTGTACCTCGGGATGACACCGATATCTACACCAGTGTATCATATGGTTCCCGTGGAGCTTCGTGTGCTGCGGGTATAGATAGAGGACTTGCAGGGGAAGGGATTCATTTGGCCTAGTGTTTCTCCTTGGGCATCCCCGATACTATTTTCCAAGAAGGCAGATGGGATCTTGAGGCTTTGTGTTGACTATCAGCACCTGAACTAGGTGACCGTGAAGAACAAGAACCCACTCCCGAGGATTAACGACCTCTTTGATCAGATAAAGGGATCATGGTGGTTCTCGATGATAGACCTCAAATCAGGCTATCACCAGCTTAGAGTACAAGGCGAGGATGTGAAGAAGACGACCTTCAGATGTCGGTATGACCATTATGAGTTCTTGGTTATTCCATTCGGTGTAACCAATTCTCTAGCAGTTTTCATGGGACTCATGAACAATATCTTTCATCCATACCTTGATTGCTTTGTAGTAGTCTTCATTGAAGACATTCTGATCCACTTTGCTACTAAGAAGGATCATGCCTGTCATTTTCAGGTAGTAATGGACACACTCCGAGAGCACCAGATTTATGGAAATCTCTCGAAGTTCCAATTCTGGATTCGAGAGGTTCACTTTCTAGGGCCAGTCATATCAGAGTATTGAGTTGCAGTGGATATAGTGAAGATTGATGATGTACTAGTTTGGGATCCACCCAGGAGTGTGACAGAGGTACGAAGTTTCCTGGGTTTGGATGGATACTACAAGAGGTTTGTGACAGATTTCTCCAGAGTTGTAGCACCTCTATCAGTGTTTAAGAATAAGGGGAAAACCTTCGCGTGGTCGGAAAGATGCCAACAGAGTTTTCAGGAGATGAGGAAAAGGCTGACTAGTGCCCCCATCTTGAGGCTTCTAGAGGAGGGTGTATGGTACTGCTACGGATCAGGGATCGGGCTTGGATGTGTCCTGATGTAGGAGTGATTTGTGATCACATATGGTTCTCAAAAACTGAGACAACATGAGCAGAACTATGCTACCCATGACCTAGAGTTATCAGTAGTGGTCTTCACCTTGAAGATGTGGTGACACTATCTGATGGGCGAACGTTTTACAGTGTACACTAATCACAAGAGTCTCAAGTATATCTTCTCTGAGAAGGACCTGAACCTGAGATAGCGATGTTGTCTTGAGTTCCTCCAGGACTATGACTTCGAGATGGTCTATACTCTAGGGAAGGGGAACATTGTAGAAGATTCACTCAACAGGAGGTCTGGTATACAGTTGCTAGGTGAGGCGACAGAGCAGTTGGCTGCTTTGAAAATATCCTTTGTTAATCGAGATGGATAATATTTTCGTATGTCTCTTACAGTCACTCCCCCACTTCTTTAGTGAGTCAGGAAGGCATAGCGTGGGGACGCTGACTGTGAGACACGACGTGTGCAGATATCCACAGGACATGAAAATGATTTATTTTCTGAAGGTGGGGAGCATGTCAACCTCTTCAGAGGATGTACCATGGTACTAGTGTTTCTTCGGGAGGAAGTGTTGAGGGAGTTCTACACATCCCCTCTAGCAGTACATCCAGGAGTGGAAAAGATGTACCAGGATCTTCGACGACAACACTGGTGGTCGGGAATGAAGAAATCAGTAGCATAGTTTGTCTCCTGATGCCTCACTTGTTAGCAAGTGATGGCGGAGCATCAGGTTCCAACATTCTTAGTTCATCCTTTAGAGGTCCCAAAGTGGAAATGGAATGGGATATCCATGGACTTAGTGACACGACTTCCACGTACATCCATGGGACATGACTCTATCTGGGTGATCGTCGACCGACTCACCAAGTCGGCCCACTTCCTACCAATCAGAGAACATGGGTCAATAGAGAGCTTGGGACAGCTCTATGTACAGGAGATTGTGTGGATACATAGATTACCCTAGATTATTGTCTTTGATCTTGATGCACGTTTTACTTCACAGCTATGGAAGGGGTTGCTGGAGGCTTTCGGGACACAGCTTCATTTGAGCATGACCTTCGATCCTTAGACGGATGGTCAAACTAAGTAGACCATTCATACCCTCGAGGACATGATACGTGCTTGTGTCCTCGATTTCAGTCGCATCTGGGAGGATAAATTTCTGTTGGTGGAGTTTTCATACAACAACAATGACCACTCCACCATTGGGATGACACCTTTAGAGCCCTTGTATGAGAAACCTTGCAGATCACCTTTGTGCTGGACTGACCCAGGGGAGTCAGTACTCGTGGGACTAGAGATGGTACAAGATACCATAGAGAAGGTACAGATCATCCAGGAGTGGATTAAAACTACACAGAGCTGGAAAAAGTCTTATGCGGGCATGATATAGAGACCTCTAGAGTTCGAGGATAGATGCCACGTCTTTCTACGAGTCTCACCTCAGGGAGGTGTGTAGAGATTTGGATGAGGTGGAAAGTTATCTCTGAGGTTCATCGGACCTTTCCAGGTCCTCAGCAGAGTTGGATAGGTGTCTTACCACTTATCTCTTCCACCTCAGTTGCACCGGGTGCACGACGTCTTCCACATATCCCAGCTGGGGAGATACATGCAGGAACCTTCTCACATCATTGACCATGGAGAGATGGACGTCGACGATGGGGTGACTTTTACAGAGGTTCCATTAGAGATTGAGGATCAATAGAAGTGAGTCCTTCATGGATGGTCGATACCTCTGGTGCGTGTTCATTGGAAGCACGAGAACCTACATGAGAGCACATGGGAGTGGGAGGCTCATATTCATGCTCAGTACCCCCACATGTTCCCTTAGTTTGAGTTGTGGCTTATGGGGACGTAAAGCCCTGAGGCGGGGAGAATGTAAAGACCCAGAATTTAGATGTAATTTTTTTAATATATGGGAATTTTACGAGTCCGTGAAAATTGAAGACGCGTGATTCCGAGGCCCGGTGTGCATGGATTGAATTTTTGAAATTATTTTTTCAGGTACGTTCAGTAAACGTGTGAGTGGGTTTTTTATAACATTTGAACCGGTGATTGGAATTGAAATCCTAGGACACCATTGAACTCACAACGCCAATATTCTCTTAAGGATACTTTCACCTTGACGGCAGTTGGTCGAGGGTGAAAGTTAATTTTTGGGTTTTTCATGAAAGAATAAAATAAAATAAAATTTGTGTAACATTTTATTTTATTTTATTTTGAAACTCTGATGTAGATGTTTCATAGGTGGGGACCACTTGAACTAAAACTCCCTTGTGAGGTTATTGTGGTGTGGACCACCCGAGTATAAACCCCCTTGAACTCCCCTTTAATGAGAGAAACCCTCAAACTTCCTATTAAATGTGGAGGAGCCTCTTCAACTCCTCCAACATTTATTATGCCAAGAAAAGTTATTTAATTAAGCCATTTTGAATTTATACCAAATAAATAAATAGAAAACATAATCTATTATGTTGGATACATGGTATTTTTGGTGGAATTTGGAGGAAGGAGCATTGGGAAAAATCTCTCCAACAAAGAACACCAATGAAGAACGCCGAATCTGACTCTGACTTTTTCCACAAGACATACTTTGAAGAGGAATTTCTTCAACGTCAACAAACCAACATTTGAGTAAACACTGACGTCACCAATGCATGTATTTTCCGAATGACATCATCTCCTTCCCTACAGGAAATATTCAATGAATCAAATGAATGAGGTAGGGGTTTACTTCTATATGATTATCAATTCCCATGTTCTTCATCCTAATTATTTTGCGGGATATGGAATAGTGACTGACGAGGGTTGTGGGGAGGGAGTTTAAATTATTTTTCCTTTAACCATTCTTGATATTCTTGTTCTTTTCGATCCACTTACTACCGCTCTAATGTGGAGGGTGTAGGCCAAACAAACATGGCCCGACCCCTCCGCCGTTCCTCTTGAATGGTGTATCCTTCGCGATGAAAGAAGGCGAATTTGGGGATGGAGATCGGTGTCAGCGGTTGGAAATGGTGGAACTCGAGAACCGCCAAAGAAGGAATATCCCCCCACCGCCCTACGGCTTCGGCGCCCCACGGTGCTCCGCCGTCCGTGGCCTCGCGGCTCATGGCCTCCGCCCTCCTGGTAATGCTACTTTGACCGAGCCTCCCAATGAACTATGACTTCACAGCCGAGCTGCCCCACGGCCTCACGCCCTTGAGGCATCCACCATAGACGAGACGCCACGCGCCCTCGCAACACCCCCGTGGTCGAGCCACCCTACGGCCCCGCGCCCCCGCATCACCCCCGTGGCCGAGCCTCTATGGCCGAGCCGCCCCGCAGCCTCACACCCTCGCAGAACCCCCGCGGCCTCGCGACCCTCGCAGCCTGCTGGGATGGACCCAGAAGGCCGTGCTACCGAGCGGGCCAGGCCGTACTAAGTGGATTGGGCCGGGCGACCCCGGCTGAGTCGGGCCGGGTCGGTCCGACCGAGTGGGACCGGACCCGAACCAAATACGACCCTATACTTTACTTGGGCCATAACTTTGGCACATATCATCCGTTTTCCGAACCATCTATGATGCTAGAAACCTTGAAGAGAGACGAGACCTTTGGTATACCCCACTGGAATTTTGGATAAATTTGGGGAACGATCGGTTTGGATCGAGCACGAATCTAACCGGGCCCTCGGGACAAAAAGGCTAATAACTCATATACCGGGCGTTCGAATGACGCATCGTCTGTTGCATTGAGACCCCTATGACATTGCTGTCCTTTGGGATACTTATTCGTGGGACTTAGTAGCAGTTGGAGTATCGACCAGTGAACTGCAGAGCGGATCCTCCCGGAGACGAGCAGACTTAGTGAGGATACCCAGTAGCTGGATGTGACGAGAACAATGAAGAGAGATCCTATGTGGGTTAGCTTCTTTACAGAGTAATATGATTCAGTAGTTACATCTGATTATCTCTACTACTGCACTTAAGTTATACCTGGTGTGAGTTGAGTTCGTACCTGTGTGGTAATACCTTGGCAGTATTCTTATGTGTGGCGTACCTGTGTGGTACTTGCCTTTGTGATTTTCCTTCCTTTTTGGAATAGTTGAGCTTTGGGATTTTGGGTTAGACCCTGTGTTTCCTCATGATTGAGATGCGTATACTTGATAACTTGAGTATATGTATGGGAATATACATAAGTAGGGTTGATAGTTGACTTCATGCTTTTAGGTTTATCCTTTGTGGATTTTGTGATACCTTGAGGGTCTCGAGGTCCCTACTGAGTATCGTTATACTCACCCCTGCATGGGCTATTCCCACACCTTGTTGTGTTTGGAGCTAACGTCGGACAACGTTGATCGAGACTGAGGGTACCAAGACTGGACGGTTCCTGGAGGAGGACCTTATGATGAGTCGGTACACAGTGGAGACAGACAAACATGGAGTGTTGAGGAGGCGATCTGTACCTACCCTTCAGGTAGGTACCTCAGAGGACGACCCAACAACTATCTTCCTTTTTTATTCAGTTTTCTTTTACTTTTAGTTTCTTGTTCTTTCCAGTTGGGATTGTATTCTGGCCCCTTTTACTTATTGTACTCACTCTTTTTACTATTTAGTTTACTTTTGTTCGTATCTTGCTGTGTGATTGGTTGCATGTGTTCACAAGTTATAAAGGTAATGCCTTCTCAGTTTTAGGGATTACGCCTTTTGGTGCTAGTCTCCAGCCCCTGGCCTATGGAAGGTGGGCTTGGGGTAGTCACGACATGGGCCTCGAGGGATGGGTCATGAAAATACATACATACATACATACATACATACCTATAGACATTCATACATACAAATATACATACATAGAGACATACAAACATACATACACACACACAAACACACACACACACACATACAGACATATGTACATATGTATATACATATATACAAACATACACACATATAGATATATAAATACATACATACACACAAACATATCTATAGACACGCACACACATAAGTATACATACATACATAGACATACATAAAGACACACACACACACAAATAGACATACATATATACATACTTTTATACATTCATATAGACTCCAATAATTCACATCTTTATGCGTTATAAAATTCAAAGTAAATAGGAATTTTTTCCCATTGAGGGAAAATTTGGTGAATTCATATTTAAATTGAAATTTTAAGAGTTGGATCCCATTGTTAGACCTGATTTGAGTGTGTATTAAGGTTTGAGAGGTAGTTTGGGTTCTTGGGTGAGTTTTGGTAGCTTCAGGTGCAATTTGGTGTTTTTAGAAGGGTTTTCACCCCTGTGCATGTGTCAGTATGAACTTTTTAGTGAAAAATATGCAACTATCTAAGGACCAGGGTGTTAAATATTCAGTTTTTATAGTGAGAGACCCTGATTCTTGGATAACACATGGTTTATAGTAAATAGTGTATATTATGGAGGAAATCATGTGGGGTTAGTGTCCTTTAGGTCCTGAGTGCATGTATTGTACATGGTTGTAGAAGAACCATGCAAAAAATGGGTAGAAGTTATAGAGGGGTTCTAGGGTGGTTTTTCATCATCGGTGCACTTTTTAGTATATAGTGTAGCCAAACCAAGTGCGAGGTGTTGAAATGGAAACTACTTACCACATTTTTTGTGCATTATTAGTGGACCATTTGGGAAATCATATGACTTTCCATTTTTGATTAAATTGGGTGAAATGATTCCTTTTCCCCATTCATCTTAAGTTAATCCCCATTTCTTTATTTCCCCTTATGTACATGAACCAACCAATGATCTCTTTCTATAACTCCCCTCATATATTTGTTGCGTTATAACTTAATTTCAGCCTAGAAATTCTATTTTTCTTATTTTTTGAAATTTGGGGTGTCTGGATGGCTCAAGAATGGGTTTATGAGAAACATGAGGGATCAATGGTTGGAAACATGTTGGAGGAATACATTAATGGTGTGTATGTTTCCTTAACACCATGAAGGTTTGTGGTAGAGTCCCCAAAGGCTCTTTCTGTGGTGTTTCATAGTTCTAACCTTGTGTTCACACCATGAATCTATAATGGGTAGTTTTTTAAAAGGGTAACTTGGTAATCCACCCCTAAAAACCTCTTTAATACTACCCATTTATCTTCTCTAAGTTTTTTTGTTCAAGTTTTTACAATGGGAGGCTTCTTCATAGGGGATTTAGCTCCATATTCCTCCTATCTTCACTGTTTAGCATGTTGATCATCTCAGGGGTTCTCTCACAGTAAATTTAAATTCGTTCTACCCTTTGATCCCTATTTTGTTTAGCTTATATTTTTTACCTTTTCTTCTAACCACAATGTCCAAATTTGGGGCTAATTTTTGGGTTTTCTCATATCTAGTTTGATTTGGGTTTTGATTCTGGGTGTTTTGGATTCATCACACCTATGGTAGGAATCCCCTTACCATTTTATGACGTCTTCATAAAGTTTTATGTACTATTTTTTATGTGAGTGCATGTTTATCCCTATGATAATTCTTCATATGATGTTAATGTGTCCAATTAGGTCTTTATATATATAGTAGACCCCTTAGAGGTGGAGTGCTGGGTTATGGATCGATTAAATAGGTTGTTACACTTGGTTTCCCAGATTATTTAGGGGCTAAATACTTAGGTAATGTGACCTTATAGGAGCTATTCGAGTTTGGTTTGGGATAATATGGTTAGTATAGATGACGTGTGGATTGGGTGATGTTTCATCATAGCTGTGATATACTTTTTTGATTTATATTCTCACTTTATCTTTGTTTCTTGAAAAACCTTCCAAGAATCATCGAGACAGGTCGAAATATATGAGATAAACTCGCAAGAATCCTTGGGATGGGTCGGTGTGTATGATATGGTCTCTTAATAATCCTTGGTATGAGTTGGAGTGTTTATATGAACTCCCAAGATTCATTAGGATGGGTCAAGGTGATGATGAGACTACAACATGTAGGATAAGTAATAGTCCTAGGTTATACCTTACTATCATAGTTATCACTGAATATCCTTACAATATAGAGTCAAGTCATGTTAGATTAGGGTTCGTGGTTTCCTAGATAGTGATTGATGACCAAATGATATGTGTGTTTAATTATGTATTTTTTTCCTGTTTTTTCAACCTCCATTATATACTCACTTTATTTGTGTTAAGGGTTTATTGTTGGTGGAATACAGATTTTATTCTCATGCCCTCTAGAAGAATATTAATACATGTGTAGAATTTTTTATTATGGATCTAGCTAAGGGTATGGGCCTTGTGAGTAACTACTGAGTAAGGACTGGTGGACTGGGATAGAGGTGATATTGAGATATATTATGGGATATTTTATAGTTATGAATCTTTTTTCCTTTTTACCCTTTGTTTCTATTTTTTAATTTCATCCACCACATGTAGAGATCCCTTTTATTAATATAAGATCTTGGATATTGTATTCTATTTTGTTATGTTTGTGTTATTACAGCTTCCTATGATTCTATTTATTACTTTTAATTTTATTACAATTTGTTACTTCTTTATTTGTATGCATACTTTGATACTTACTTGATATTAGGTGCATATTATTTCAATGTACTATATAGTCCCTCACTATTAATCGACAAACTTGTTCATATAGGGAGGCTTTCATGAGGCCTCATTGAGTTCCTTATTCCATGTTGGTTGATTTTGGATGAGGTGTCACAAAATGGTATTAGGGCCCTTTTTATTTTGAATTACTATTCAGAGCTTGGTAAAATCAAGATTGGATGGATGAGATTCAAGTTGGGGAGAAAGATTGTTCATATCAATTACTCATGTAGTGGACATCGGAGTTTCTAGGGGAGTTGGATTTGTTTTATTGATTGTTATTTTATGGTTTCATAATGTTCTTGGGTTTCTTTGTGTAGTTACAATTTATGGGTTTTTTTACCGATGGTCAAGATCATGTTAGTTCACGCATCATGGATAGAAATATTAGTTCATAATTCATATTCCTAATATCTTGTTATTGATAATTTTAAATTAATCAAATATTAGTAATCATATATTTAGTTTTCCAAAATATATAATTGGTGAGGTTTAATTAACTTAACTTGATCATGCATCTTGTTTAGTTTTTGTATACATATTATTGTGAATAACATGCTGGTAACATGATGCGGGATTATTCCTTAGGTAGGTTCTAGGGGGTAATGCCTAAGGGTTATGGGAAGATTTAGGGTGTATCCCCTAGGATCATTGTATGTGTGTTGGTCCAACTATTAATTACTTATGTATTTTAATATTTGAGTTATTAATTATGATTATGAGTATTTATCTTAGTTGTTAAGATAATTCAACCTCATCAACGTCCCATGATTCTTCCAAAGGATTAGGGTGAGAGAATTTACAAATGAGGTAATACTCCTGTTGTACCTCCAAACATTTTGGAGGATCAATATGGACATGCCCTAAATGATACACCTACGTAGGTGGAGGTTCCCTTCTAGGAGGGTCAAAAATGGTGCATTTTTCTTGGGATTCCTAGATTTCATGAACCAACTTAGGAGAAACCGAAACCAATCACCTAAGCCAGCCTATGACATGGGTTGAGAGGAATTCCTAATCAAATTAAGCTAGCAAATAGTGTTGGGTATCCATGATAACAAAATTAAGAATGATTTATCCCATAAAAAAATAAAAATAAAAAGAACAATAAGAATAAAAAAAGAACAAAAATGGAAGTAAAAATTGGAATAAAAACTTCTATATAACATCATGTGATCATTGAGTCACCACCGCCCACAAGACCAGCTCTCTCCATGAGTGAACCTTGATGAGAACTAAACCTACAAAATAGCTTAGGTCTACAGACACCTAGTGGCACAAGTTGGGTGTGAGCATAAATAACTTAGTAGGTAAGCATCACTAAATCTATAGTTATCCTTTCCAAAATAATTACATAAATAGTTGTTTGAAAAAAATTGAAAATAGAGTTTTAATTATTTATTTAAGAAAACAAAACATTTTATAAATCCAATTTTGAAAAAAAAACATTTGTTTTAAAATAAATTGGGTTTCCAATTCAAAACACCATTTGAAAACCAATACCAAGATGATGAATCATACCATACATATGTATATGCATGAAAAAATAGAATATAAGCAAGATAGTATATAAAGGGAAATAAAAAAATAAAATAAAAAAAACAGATATAAGTAGAAAAATATGTATAGTATTAGAGAGAGAAAAAGTGCCACAAATTAATACATGAACATACAAATAAGAAATCATGGACATGTACTAAGAATCTCTAGAATAAATCCCTAGATTTACTTACACTACAGGAAAACCGCCTCTTACCGGCGGTTTAAACCGCCGCTATATGGTTTGGCAGTGGTTTACAGAAACCGCCGCTAAAATTGGCATCGGCAATCTATTAGAGGCGGTTTTATGCATTTCGTGGCGGTCAAACAAAAGCGTCGTAGTACCTCATTTCGCGGAGGTTTTTGGTAAATTTAGCGGCGGTTTTAAGGGCTATTTAATTAGCGGTGACTATAATCACCACTAAACAGTCTTCCGAATACATTTAGCGGAGGTTTAAACCGCCGCTAAATGTATAAGTGGTAAAACATTAGCGGCGGTTAAAACCGCCATGAAATGCTGACCCGAAAAAAAATGCATTTCTGTTTATACTCCACCACTGCCCTGGAAAACAAACCAAACAACACATACAACATACATATAATAAGGACAAAATTTATGCACCACCTACGCAATATTCATAAACACCCTTTCATTTAATGTTGATGAAAAATTTGATCCAATTCAATAATAATACCTAAAGCATACAAAATACCTAAAATTATGGATTTAGAATGAAACACAAGATAACATCAAATGAAACAAGAGATTGGGGGTCACATGGATTTATACTTATAGTTTACAGATGATCAAAATTGAAAATATTTGATTCCATAAAAGTATCCCAATGTTCCAAATGATAATTGAAATCCAGTTAAGTAACATGAATACTATTTGAATTGGTAATGTCCAGTTTAGTCTCCAAAGTTATTCTTGTATCCTGAGAACTATAATATATATGTAGTGCGAGAAAAAAAGATATAATCATATAGGTCTTAATGAAGTCTTCAATTTTAGGTGAAAATGGTGTGTTAATGTGCTGGCCATCAAGTAGAATAAACCATATAACCCCATACATTTCATCTAAATAATCCTTTGTACACCATGGATTACTCATCAAATAATTGATCCAATATTATCATATGGAACTGTTTTCAACAAAAAATTAATGTAACCCCACTATAGATTAAACGTTACTTTTCCACTCTCACAACCTTATATCTAATTAGGAATGCTCTCATCCCATCCAAACAAACCACATCACATCACATCAAATCCTTCCCGTATACAAATGGGTTATCACATCACACCACATCCCAACAGCAGTCACCTAGGCCATCACATCACATCACATACCACCAGTAGACACATAGTCCATCACTTCACAATAAATCATACTTGTAGACAAATACACTACCACCTAACATCTCTTCCCACCCACAGACACATATTCTGTCAAATGGCATCCAAACTAGAACAAGAGTCTTAAGGTATCATGAATGTGATGGACATAAACACATAACTTATCACTCATAGAAATTGGGTCTAATAGATCAATTCCCACCGGAAAGCACCATGGACATGACATCGTTTCTATGAATTCTCCAACACCAACATGTGTCACTAATTCTGAATGAAGTGAGAGGATGTGTGTGAACCCATGCCTAAATTTTACCACCATCATATTTATTAGTGAAAATACCTAAAACTCTAAACCTTTGAGTAGTGGTAATTTTATATAAATTATGCTTGGTGTATAAAATAATAGAAACATTCATGGTATATAGATATCCCACGATACCAAACCTATGTGTCCACATAAACTACACTTGAGCTTATTAGATCACCACACCATAACACAAATCAATAATCACAACCAATTAAATCACTATTTGAATCACCCAAGACAATCACAACACTATCAACACAACATTCCACTTTCCACATACATGTTTCACCACCTTTATTTTTTATCCATTACAATTCACATAACACTTTACATTTTCATTTGATTAATTTATAACATATCTATTTCCAATAAATATTTTTTATTTACTAACCTAGATCATTTACATTATCAACATAGTTCATCTCATGGATAACCGAGAAACTGACATATCCACTCCATGGTACAACTAATTCAACTCACAAAAATATCACCACAACACCACACATCCACCATTGTTTCCACACCACATTGCCCAACCCATATCACAAAATCAAATACTCCTGAAAACCATCATGAAACTCTATCACTACATACCAAATCAACGAATCTGCTACAAAAAAATTATTCTAAAACCACTACACCACATCCATGACCCCATAACCATGTACCACAACCTCTTCATAGCACATTTCACTACTACCAAAATCACATAAATGAAAATCGACCAAAGAATCACATCCCCTTGTACTACACAACCAATCTGGTCAATAACATCACCATAAAACTTCCTAAACCATATAGTGAAACACAATAAGATGAATTATCCACAACATCACAGATAACGACTTCAATGAATATTCATGGGAATTATCACATATCATTTTTACTAATCGTGGTTATCCCCACACAAAAAATACATTAATGGGACACCAATTATTATCCAAAAATATATTCCTTTTATTTGTATTCAGGGAGAAATTACATTACAACATTGAAAGTGTCCTCAAAACATTACAACTATATTACAAACAGGGTCCCAATAGTACTAATATTTGGAATTGGATGTAATCATGCATAGATATCTCAAAAACATATAATAATGCATTAAGGCATGATAAAATTACCCATTATCATAAATTTATATTTTTTTCATTAATTATTTTATTATGAAAAAACCCTTAATATTTACTTGAAAGAGAGAAAGAACTTGATTATACCACACATATAATATAGAAGATTGAGAATGGGTATCCTCTACCACATAGAAGCAGTCACTTCTAACTCTTCACTTTAGGATGAAGAAAAATAAACTCAAAAACCACAACCACACATGGAAACCATGCATGAAACTACACCTAAACAAGGGGTTGTAGAAATGCATGCACATTCACGCACCAAAGAAAAATACCACCTCTATATTGGATCTCCAAAATAGGTACATAATGAAAGAAATATAAAAATAGGAGAACACGCCATGGATCGCCAAGAGGAATCCACCATATCCCATGAATCAAATAAAGGATGAAGTGGGATATATTTTTTCCTCAAGACACCTAGTGTTCACTCAGAATGATAGTTGGGTATTATGTATTAAATACTAGAGAAAAAATCTAATAAAAATATATACCTTGGAAATGATTAATTTTCATTTTTTCTATAAAATCTATCTTCTCTTGAATCTGATCACATTCAATCCCATAACCATTCGAGAAATAAATAACCTTTTCACCCTTTTTGATGTAGTAGTATCCATCCTAAGATAAATATTTTGGAATTCATGTGTTGATATGATATTGTTAGTTTGTTTTGATTGATTAAATTTATTGACAAATTAATACTATAAATTTAATGGTTTTTTGTAATTGGATTTACTTTATAAGCTCTAACGTTTTCAAATGATACATTTGATAAGGTCATGCAAAGTTTTCTTGCAAAACAAACGCACGAGAGATAGGGTTTTGAGAGCTATGGAGCTTCATGTCACCGGTCAAATGACCAGCCTCTCACCCCCTGTTTGGACATGCAACACTCTAATGAGTCAAATTCCCAATGCTGAATTTACAACAGAAACATCAAAGAGCCTATTACCATAGATCATCTAACCAATGAAACAAACACATCATTCTCTTTACCACCTGAGGTTATTGTGATCATTCAAGGTTAGCCACTGAAGCTCCTCCAAGACCAATGGTTTTTTAAAGGTTCCATACACTACAAATGTTATATATACAAACCAACCTTTCCCATATTTGTTCAACACATCAACAATACTACTCATGGTCCGATGATGCATCATCACCCTCTCCACCTCCATCTCCTGCTGCCACCTTTAAGAACATTATATTGAAAATTAAATATTGTTGCATATTTATAATTAAACTTAAAACCAAAAAAAGTTTTCAAACTAAATGATTGTGATTTTTTGTGATTTACCTGCTCACTACCACTCGGTGCACTACCACTAGGGGCATATCTGCTCATCTGCTGATATAAATCAGTCAACGCTTTCTGCATAGTGGATATCTGAGCCCCTTGGTCTTGAACTGTGGCTCGTAGAGAAGAAATCTCCATCTGAGCATCTTCAGGTATGGGCTGACCATAACCAGGAGTAGATGCGGCTGGAATCCCTGATGGCGTGCTAAAGACCTCAGATGGTACGGGTCCCAAACCCATCCCACGCACTCTACCAGGATGCTCCTTCCCAAGGACTTGAGCAACCGGGTCATCCTGGGAGACTGAGTAGGACTGCCCAGGACTGGCATCCCATAGTTCTTTAATTTTTACCTATAAATCAAATATCAATACATATAAACACAGTAAAAACTGATAATAAGTTAAAAATTTGACTTCATACCCCAACTTCTTTGGTAGGCTCATTAACAAAAGAGCCATCTGATTTTCTGTGAACATCCAACCACAGTTCAGTCCGGGAGGCTTCGTGCCCTAAATTCTGTGACTGCATTAAGCAAAGATAAATAAAAAATTAAATATATTAAATAGATAATATTGTATTATAAATATTTAAAATATTTAAAATATTACTAATGACATTCGACTTCTAGAAAAGCTTTTTGAGCCCGCCGTGTGAGGGATGACTTGGTTCTCCCTGTTTGATGCATTCTGTCATGAAAGATCCTGAAATAAATAAAATAAAATTTAATAGTAATGTATCCAATGTCATCTCCTCTTCATATACATGTATTAATGTAAAATGAGGATAATATAATAATATATATTTCAATACCATCCGCTTCTGATCACCATGTCTGTCAATAAAAACTTTCCACTGCTCTTTCGGTACCCCACTGGGTAGCTTGTCATACATTTGTTCCAAGGTCAACAAAGTATCGTTGACATCAAAACACAATCTCCATTTGAAGTCTTTCCATTTTTTACTGAGTTTTTTCAAAGTCCACTTCCGTGCTATCACATCAGCAACTGTGAAGTGGAAGAACATCTGTATACAGAAATTCATTTTTAACATATTAGTAACATGACATTCAATTAAACCATAATGTAATAAAATTACCTTTATTTGAGAATCGAAAACTTCATTTTTCCAGTTTGGAGGCATATGTCTCCAATCATCATATGAAATGGGAAGGGAAATGGGCTCCGCTGCCAACTGACCTATAATATGGCCAAGTAACCCCACAACATCATCCGTAGGGACCCCATAAGAACCAAATGGCACGACTATCTTTTCGCCATTCAAGTTCCAAACATCTGAGCTTTTTAAGTGTTTCTCCACGGTTTTATTTTTGTGATCTTCAATGAGCAAAGAATTAGTATAAACAAAATGCAATAAATTTATTTAATTAAAATTTATACCTATGAATGTGACCCTCCAGTGTGTCCGGGATGAACTGGAAGGGGTCTATCGCCGCCCAACTGATGAGGCACCTGTAGGGGTAGTCGATGACTCAAACTCTAATGGGAGGCTCTATGATGGTGTGAGAGATGGTGTAGGGGGAGATGGTGCAGGGGTGTAGGCATCTGGTGCCTCAGATGTCGTGGGGAGTGACCCAGATGGATCGGTATCCGTCGCAGAACTAGAAGAAATAGTATACCGCTTCCTCCTTGGAATTCCTGTCATTTAATCAAATAAAATTAAGTTCAGAATATATATTTCAAAAAAATTATGCAGAAAAAAAAATTAAAAATGATAATAGATGCCCAGTACTAACAAACCAAATATATATAAAAATGATAATGAATGACTGCAGAAATGAAACAAGTGGTTGCTGCATGAATGAATAATTGTACATACAATCATTTTCCCCTTAAATAATGTCGGTTTCCTGCTCCATTGCTTCATCCACTTCATTCATCCTTGCAAGACTAATATTTTCAATATCATGATGGAAAAATAATTCTGCTTCCTGTTGTTGATGACATTCAACTTCAGAGGTCAAATCTTCCACTTCATCACCCATATCATACAAATCTCTTTGTATTACGTGAGTAACTACACTCCACCCTTCATCCACAACATCATTCACATAATATACCATTTTTTCTTGCGATGCTAAGATATATGGATCATGCATTTCACGATCACCAACATCCATCAAGCGAGAGAAGTTCACAGAAGTAAATTGCAATGAATCTCTTTTAACACCTCTGATAATATCTACCCATTTTCATTTGAATAAAACAACAGAAAAATGTCCATGGTAGTTTAATTCAATAATATCATGCATCTTTCCATAGTATCCCACTTCAGAAAATGTAAATATACCACTATTTTGTGTTTTCAAACCCACTTCTCGATCAACTGTACGAAATCTAAAGCCATTCACATTATAAGCGTCGAACTTTCTAACTTGCTTTATAGGACCTCTAGCAAGAAACTTCAAATATTCTGACAAGTCTGCTCGAGTATCAGTATTCATGATCTGAAAAAAGAAATATAATTTAATATATTTACAAATTGTATGTGACAAACTAATATTCTTATTTATTGCAATATTTTTGAACTTACACGTCGTGCAAACCATTCTACAAGCTCTTTATTCACAGCTTTCGTTATATCTTTCTCATTTCGTGTTCGGTCTCTCATTCGTCTCTTTGTTTGTATCCTCAACTCTTCAATAAATGGATCTGCAATTTCACTATTCAGCAGCACATATCTATGTGCCTATAATAATTCCAATTCTGTCAGTGTCACATTTGAGGTCCTCCCAACTGATCGGCCAATAACAGGAAATATTTTTGATTTTTGATGCATTTGAGATTGATTTGATGTGTCGTCAACACGTACAACTCGATTAAATCTTGTCTCAATATCATCTAAATACCTGGAACAAAAGGTAAGACATTCCTCGGCCAAATAGCCTTCAGCAATAGAGCCTTCTGGTTGAGCTTTATTTCTCACGTATGATTTCAAATGCCCAAGAAATCTGTGAAATAAAATAATAATATTATGCATTTATTTAAATGTCAAAAATTGTTTACTTAACTGAAAAACATATAAATAAAATACCTCTCAATTGGATACATCCATCGATAATGAATGGGGCCTCCTAATTTAGCTTCTTCAACCAAATGCACAGTTAAATGCATCATGATAGTAAAAAACGATGGAGGAAAGATCATCTCCATTGCACAAAGAGTCAATACAAACCTCTCCTGGAGGTTGTCAAGATGAAATGGATGTACAACTTTCTCACATAATCGCCTAAAAAATGTGCAGAATTGGAGTACAACAATAGTAACTTTTTCAGGTAATAATGTACGCAATGCCAATGGTAGTAACTGCTGTAACAAAATATGTGAATCGTGACTTTTCAATCCATGTAACTTACGATTCTTCAAGTCAACACACCTTGAGATGTTACTCGAATACCCATCAGATACCTTCACATTCTTTAAAATTCGAAGGAACATATCTTTATCCCTATTTTTCATTGTGAAAATGGCCGGAGCATACTTTTCATTCTCATCTGGCCAGATATCGCTTTTTATGTTCATTACTCGTAAGTCTTTGCGAGCATTAAGATGATCCATCAACTTTCCATGCTCATTAAGTAATGTGAAAATCAAATTATCACAGAAATTATTCTCAATATGCATCACATCAAGATTGTGGCGCAACAAATTAAATTCCCAATACGAAAGTTTAAAGAATATACTTTTTTTCTTCCATTGTTGCGTTCTGATTTCACTTGACGATGCACTTCGGACCCGTTTTCTGCTATCATTCAAATGATGAACCTTCCCAAATTCTGTTTCAACATTTTCAAGCTGTGTCAATATTTCAGAATCGGTTAACAACATTGGAGGTGGTCTATGATCAATGAAACCATTAAATTTTTATTTGTTCAGCCGAAATCTATGAGATGCATCGAGAAATCTTCGATGGCATAAGAAGCACCATTTTCTACTGTGAGGTAGCCGTTTGGGCTCAAAATCAAAGTTACAAACGGGACAAGCCAAACCCGTATAAGTGTTCCAACCAGATAAATTCCCAAGCCCAGGGAAGTCACTAATGGTCCACAGTAAAGCAGCATGCATTTTGAACATTGTTTTAGAACAAACATCAAATGTCTCAACACCGTTACTCCATAACTCCTTCAATTCTTCAATAAAAGGCTACAAGTATACATCAATATCATTTCCAGGCATTTGTTTTCTAGGAATAATCATTGAAATGATAAAAGATTATTGTTGCATACACATCCACGGAGGCAGACTATAAGGGATCAAAACAAATGGCCAAATGCTATAACTTGTACTCAAAGTCCCAAATGGGTTGAATCCATCGGCAGCCAATCCCAATAGAACATTCCTAGGATCAGCTGATAAATCTGGATGTAATGAATCAAATGTATTCCATGATTGTGAATCTCGTGGATGTCTCATTAACCCATCATTGTTATTATCTACAGAATGCCACTTCATGTGTTCGGCGGTTTTTGATGACATGAATAATCTTTTCAATCGCGGCTTCAAAGGAAAGTAACGCAAAACCTTTGCAGGTGTGTTCATTTTCTTCTTCTTCATGAAATTATGTTCAGTTAGACTTCCAACATCACCCTTTGACTGCCATCTAGAAGAAGAATATTTCTTTCAATTCTGTCTACTTGAATCCTCTCCCCAATAAAGCATACAATCATTGGGACACACATGTATTTTTATATAATTCAGACCAAGCTTGTTAACAACTTTTTTCATATCATAAAAAGATTCTGGGATTTTTGCTTCAGGAAATGCATCACGAATCAATTCCAATATCATGGACATTGCCTTATTTGTAATTCCATATAGACATTTGATATGGTACAACTTCAGCAGAAATGAAAGATTTGAATATTTCAAACACCAACTATACAACTCTTGATTTCCATCGTCAACTAAATCATGAAACACATTTTTATCAGTGAAGTTTTCCGTTACATTTGGCTCTACAGAATCAAGAGGAGGATCCAATGATATGTTCCAATCTTGATATACTTGTGTTATAGTCTCAAAAACATCACTTGTCATGTTGCAATTTTTAGCACCTTCTTCTGGTTGTTCTGATATGTTTTGATGCTGATAGTGGTGTCTTGCAGTGCCGAATGCATCATTTATGAGGTTTTGCATTTCATTTTCCATCTTCGATGAACTTGGGACCTCATTCTGTGGATTAACATCAGTGCTCTATCTTTCTGTATTGTTCGATTCTCCATGCCAATTCCAACACAAATATTGACCAGAGAATTGCTTCAGTATTAAATGTTCATAAACTTCATCTCTCTTCAACCATGTTCTAAATTTACATTTAGGACATGGACATCTTATTCTCCCTTCAACGGATCGATTAGAAATCACAAAATCTAAAAACTCATTCAAACCCTTAACATACTGAGGTGTGTTCCTCGGTAATGTGATCCAGCTTTTATCCATGTATATCACAATGTGCCTACACAAAATATACGATAGTGTAAGATTGCAGAATCATAATATAATAAAGATGACCAATTGATCATAAAGTATGCATAATATAATAAAGATGATCCATTGATCACATTTACCACTTACTTAGCATGCCCAGACAAACCAAACAAGTCTGGTCCTTAGGAGACAACGTGAAAACCTCATTGAGGAGCAGTAAGAATATCGGGATACAAAATTATCATAACACTGTCAATCACACATTTATGTTGCCTCAAAAAATTTCTATCCCCACTACATTAATGAGATACATTGGTCCACTCAGATTACTTCCACACCCTCACAAAAAATACTACAACTTTCCTGAACATCTCATGTACTCACATGCTTGGTCATCTCAATTAAATGTTTTATTTTATTTTTCATATCTAGAAATGGGATACCAGTCGGTATTTATAACACTATAGATCACACATTTATGTTGCCTCAAACAACACCCCATTGATGTGTGATCGAAACTGATCATAATGCATTTTAAACCTGAGACATTATGTGATTGTTTAGGCTTGACCTTAGATGTCCTCCAAGAGTAATGATGTTTCTCAATGGTTTCATACACAACCAACCTTATCAAAGTCGTATTTCCTATGACAAAGAAGACTATATGGGTACCAATCCATGTACTAAATATGGTGTGAGGTAAATTAAGTAGGCCACCACTAATGGTTTCTAATGCATAATCTAGTACACGAATATAAAACAAACAATAGTGTGCAGGTATATCAAAATTAAGTGTCACTATAAATATAAATCCATGTCACACTCAGGTTTCTTAGGAGACACTTGGCACAATCTCAAACCTTAGAGATTTCATGTAAACATTGGTAATAATATCCACTTTGAAATGAACCAACCTAGAAAAGTTAGAGGAATACACTATAACAATACATTCCCATTTTTATAATGTTAGAAAGTATAAGTTCTTTTCCACATGTAACATTTTAGGATAAAACTATAGTTTATATATTTTCTTGAAGGATTCCCACGTAAGATACTCATGAAATATAGCATGCACAACTGAGTCTCACCATTTCCTTCCCAATCCATCAAGAATATATGTTGACCCCCACCCCTTAGATTCTTTGGGAATCTTTATAATTTTAAATCTCCTACCAATCTACTCAATCCTCTCCTCATATTTCTAGATTCCATTATCACCATGAAAGATAGGTGGATTCTTGTTAGTAAATTATGAGTCATGATCCACTACTCCTCTTGGGTTTTTAATACCTTTATAACCAAAGTATGAATAGTGCATATTATAACTTCCACTAAAGAAGATACCACTAAGGGATTCTCCTATTAAACCCGTCTCACAAATCCATCACTTAGATTCATAAGACCTCTTCTAGAACGAATCGTCTAACAAATACAAGATGAAAACCCCTTTAGTCATGAGAAAATTCCTAAATCATAGAACAACTTCCATAATCCATATTAATGATTTAAAATAATAATAATTTTATGAATTTATGAATTCTATTAATGAAATATAAAACATAAGAAAGGAATAGTTTTTTTAAATAGACACCAAACCTAGTTTATTCAATAAACCACAAAGACCAAGTGACAATATTTTCAAAAATAACTAACCGCCCATAGTAACTTGAATTCATACATGGAGGTGAGATGTCTAGGCACCATCCCACACATATTAACTAAATTTTAGTGCTACTAAATCTAGTCTACCAATGACACTAAACCAAAACTATGAAGTGTCATAAATTCCAGGCTCAATATTCCTTTTGATATCAATTTATAATGAACCGACTAGAAAAAACTAGGCAAGTCTCCCAAGAGGGTCTTATACATGGATATGTGTAATAAAGAGACATGAAAGTAGTATCTTGTTTTAGAAAATAAAGTTATGAAACCAAATTAAAATAAAAAATAAAGACAAACATCCATTAGTATAAAAAATTCAATCTAAATAGGCCAAACCATAAAGATAAAATAGACAATACTATCAGCTCCCTATGTGACCATCTATCACCACCAAACCATCTTTATACAAAGATAGTAAACAAAAAGAGAAAATTACAAGTTCTAATATCAAAAATTCAATATCTCTATCTTTAAAATAAATCTAGTTTACATATATTTTTCATAAAATAAAACAATTTTTTAAAATAATCCTTCGATTTTCATAAAAAAACCATATACAAAAAATATAGGAATATGTTAAGAATAAAAGAAATCGGGTAGTCATAGAAAAACCCAACCATAGATACACTATAATATAACTGTGTGAGCAAGTAACCACGAAAATACCATCATGTGATAAACAAATCATCAATGAAAAAACCCACCATTTGGGATCCAAACTATGGGTTTACGTTCTAGACATGAAAGAGAATCCCCAATCCAAGATTAAGGTGGATTCAAATAATATAACCTCTAGTGGAATTACACAAAAAAAAGTGTCATAAAACATCTTGTGGAATTACATAAAAAAAGAGTGAGAAGTATATTTACAATGCATCTAAGGACACCTAATGTTCCAAGTTTTTCAAAATCTTTTTAGAAACCATGATCACATATAATAAAACAATTTTAATAATAAATCCTTTCGACTTCAATCTTGAAAACCCATTTTAAAAAAAATCCACCCTTTAAAGAATTTAGTCAACCACTTTTCGTGAGAAAAACCATTTTTGAAGAAATACCTCTTTAAAAACATGTATATTTTCCATAAAATCCATTTAAATCCATCAATTTCATGAAACAAGCCAAAGAAATTAATAATAATATAAGGAAATTTTAAATTAGAAACACTTGTATAGATACACCTACCTTATAAACATAAGGAACCTAAGATCCTTCGACAACATAAATTGGAAACAAGCAGATATTCCTCAAATAGAAAAGGAATGAGGGAAAACCACAATGGATTGATTGATAACACATATTATTTATGAAACCATCGAAACCATATCACACAACACTACCAAACCAAGAACATAAATGATAAAGAGAGTGAATGATATTACACATACCCAAAGGAAGACAACCCACCACACTAGTGATCAAATGCCCTAAGCAAAGAAATCTGGTAGAGGAAGATACCCAATATTATCTAAAATCTTTCTAGGATTTATGAGGGGGGTCTTCACATTGAATGGAAGAAGAGTAATATGTAAATCATGATAAAAATCATTGGTTCTAAATAATTCATGTCATGAACCCCTTTCATGGTGTGAATTCCACGATTTATAAAAATACCCAAAAAAGTATCCTTAGTTTGAATTAATCCTAATCAACCCATTAAAAACTTGAAAATGTTTTATGACTTATAATTCTTCAAGCTCTAAACCAAACCCATAGTATCTACCCTGCAGTAGATTCACATTGTGTAACAAAGTCATGATTCGAATCAAAGAACCAAGAAATAACTAAAATTTACCAAAATCGAAGGGGGTCGCGGGGGGCGCTGGGGGGTGCGGGGGTCGCCGGAGGTCATGGGGGGTGCAGGGGTCGCCTGAGGGCGCGGGGGTCGCCTGGGGTCGAGGGGGGTGCGGGGTTCGCCGGAGGGCGTGGGTGTCGCTGGGGCCGGGGGGGGGGGGGGGATCGGGGAAGAGGGGCGAGGGTTTGTGGGGTAAACGCGATAGGGGTGGGGGAAAGGGTCGCGGTTTTTAAAAAAAAAGGGTTTCGCGGCGGTTTATTAAAAACCGCCGCGAAACCTTTCACGGAAAACGTTTAGCGGCGGTTTTGTGAACCGCCGCCACAAAACCGCCGCTAAACCCTATTTGTGTTGTAGTGTTAGTTTCGACCCACCTACTTGTGTATAGTGAAACTCCACAGTCAATAAAAACCAAGATGTTCTAAACTACCCTCACTAGTGGAATATCCCACATGGCCTATTCTCAATACAATGTGTTCTAATATGTCTAATCAGGACTAGAAATAAACCATCATTTGACCTTCTAGATGAAACCTTGGAATCAAATGATAAAATTATAAAATTAAAGTGAAGAGGTCATAACACACATGGAGTTAAATATAACCCACAAATGCCACCATACATGACTTTACCTCCCCCAAAACCATCTATGCAAAGGACCTCTCATGAAAGGAGAACTATAGGGATGCCCATCAAATAGAAAAACTTTCACAAGTTCCAACCGAGCCTATATGTCCTAAGAACTCAAAACCATTTTCCCAAATTCCATAAAGTACAAAACAATCCTTAACATCTAAAATATAAAACCATTTTTGAAACTAAGATTTTTTCTAATAACATTTCTCAAGGTTCTCGATAGGCTAAAAAATATGATATTTTAAATTGTAAATTCAAGGTACCAAATGGGTTGAGTATTAGAAAGAACACTTGAAAACCACATTTAAATTCATTTGAAATTAAAAGATCCATTTGAAAAAAATTGGGATTTTTTAGAAAAAATTTGGATGTTTACAAAAACCATTTTAGAAAAATATGATTTATAAAATGGGAATTCAATGAAATATACCATTTATATGTATCTTTATCTCTATATTCACACCTCACGTGCATGTGGAGTTAGACACATCACACTGAAATATATATGGAAATCCATGCGAATGCCTAAATTTGATTTTAAAGGCATACAAAAGGTTCCATAATGAGGCATATGGACTTTCACACCAAATAAAAGTAATTCGAACATAAGAATGAAACTTTAAAGAGGCACCAAAATAGACAAAAACAATAGTTCTACATGTGAACCAAGTTACCAAAGCTCAAAGAGGGCCAACAACCATTTCAAAATACCCAAATCCATTTTTAAATCCACTTTTAATTTTATCAAACACTTTTCATAAATAAATATTTAATACATATAGGCATTATAATAGAATTCTTTTAAAAAACAAATTTTTATCAAACCACTAGCATGGAAAAACAATAAAAAATCATAATAATACCCTACAAGAATAAATAAAACTTGTGAAATCAATTTAGGAAATCTCAATCATTTAAGGAAATTCTTTAGAAAGTAAATGTATGGAAACACCTACCACAATGTTGTTTGAAAACGAAAAAACTCCAAGCACGACAAGAATAGAACCTGAGGACCAAGAATCACACCCTTAACACATATACACCTTGATATATATATATATATATATATATATGCATATACCCCTTTTGTGATGTATATATTCCTTACACCATGAGGGAAAATGTAAAAAGTCAGTATACACACAGATATATATACATACTTGTGTATGTATATGTGTGTTGGTCGCACCCAAAAAGGAAAAAGATGCTGCCTTCAATGAACACTACAAGAACAGACCTCAAAAAAAATCCCACAAACCCTATGGACCAAAAATGACAAAAAAGAATCCCCAAATCTGGTTTGGGTCTACCCTAGGTCACACAAACCACAAGGGAGAAAGGAAACAAAGAAATAGTGGAAGGAGGAGGAGGAGTAGGAGAGGAGGAAGAACTAACCTTGGATGATTTCACTAGAAATTGGAAGTGGAAATAGCCAAAATAGAGGCTAGAAGGGGGAACATGGCACACAATAGGGAAATGGAAATGATTCCATGGTATATGAGAAGGATAGTGGGGGGGGGGATTCAACTGAAATGGGGGGATTCCATTTTAAATTTATTATTATAATTATTAAAATACTTTTTCACCATTTTTTTATGTTTGAGGAAATCCACACAGTCTACCAAATCATACACCAATCACGCGATCACCCATTTCTGGGGCCGCACATGCTACAGGGGCTAGTGCACGTCTCTGTGCCTAATTTTGTGGACCGTTAGGTGCTTCTTTCTAGGTTATATGGTGGTTATAGGAACTAGAACACTGATTCTCCTAACCATGTTCCACCTAACTAAATCATGAAAATCCCCATTTTCTCGGAAAAAAACCTATAACTCCTCCCAAAAACCAGTAGAAAAAACAAAGACTTATAAATAAATAAAATAAAAGGGAAATGGGGTCAGGGTGTGAAAATAATCCCCACCATTAAAAAATTCTTCCCTCAGAAAGTCACCCTGTTTAATGAGGAACAAAACCAAGAACCTCATATCTAGAATAAAGGAAACCTTGAAACAAAACTGAAACACCCAAGAAAGCTACCAAACTTAGAAAAATACTAAGATTTTTGTGAAATTTCAACTCCAGAAGTCATGCCTGACCCACTTTAGAAAAAACAACAACAAGGAGATCCATAGGGGTGGGGGGAATAGGGGTCTCCTCACCATTTAAGAAACTAACTAACCTGAAACCAACCTCTATATGGAAAGTTCCAAACTAAAGAAACTCAATCATAACACTAGACCAAACCAAACAAAAATTCCTAATTTCCACAAGATTTTAGAGTCTCTAAACAAGCACTATGAAAATGCTAAAACAATTTCAGAATGAGGTTATCCGTTAAAATTTTCCCATCCATAAGGAATATTTGTAGAGATACCAGAATAAATGAGGAAAAAAACCACCAAAATAGAAAGGGTCCTAAAAAATGACAACCATAGGAAGGTAAAACTCAAATGGCTTTCTCTCTGATGTCAGATGCAATAGGTTGGAACTACATCCACCAGAACTAGAAACTCCTTCACTATATGAAAATATTTACTCTATGGACTATGGATAGAACCCTTATGTCTGTAATCATCTAATACCCCACAGTTAGGATCCCACAATCCCTAACTATAAATTCTTCTCTTTGTTGTACAACAACTTAACCTCTTTAGAAAGAGAACATCAAACAAAAATAGTATTAAAGAACTCCTAGAGAATTCCATCTTAAAATGAGGATGAAATGATCAAATTTCATTGGTCTAATAACATTCTTTCAAATAGAATAATGATTACTCATACCCTCATGTATTATGGGGTTTCTAATGACCTGAAGTCATTTTCAACATCCAAAATCCACTCCACTATAACGAACCATCCTAGGATTCCATCCTAATTAGTACCCAACCCAATTTTCCAAATGGACCTAAGGGAATTATTGATCCTCATGGGCTGGAAAAAAAGTTAATTAGAATCACAAGAAATATTTTTGGAATTGTTTTTTCCAAAAAAAGACGTAACAATGAAAAAATGAACATAGAAGCGAAAATTTATAAACTTAATTCCAAAAAGATCATAACCAACTACCATGATTCTACCCATTTTTAGTTATAATATCAATATCCATAAATAAATATAAATAGAAAGTAAAGATAAATTTGGAACAAAACTAACTAAAAGAAAACTACTAAAAATCAACCCACTCAAGCCAAGATCAAAACCAACTCCATGGAACTTCTGGTTTCTCACCACCATTAAACTCACACCGCATTGGCCACAAAGAACCAAAACCAAAGGAAGGAAAAAACTAAGAACCTAGAACCTGAATGATATATGCATGAGATAAAAACACCAATATGTCACCACAACACGTAAAAACTATATAAATTATTTTTTAAGTCAATTTATAAATTCTAGTTTGAAAATAAGACTTAAAAGTAAGATTTTCATACATAAAACATATGAAAAAAAAAACAATTCCATAATATGATATTTTGAAAAAAGTTCCTATTTGTTTCCCAAAACCAAATATATGAATTTTTAAAACAAATCCATTGATTTAATGCACTATTGAACCACACACACACTATTAAAATTTCATAAAACAACTCACATTTGTTTTATCTAAATGAAAATTCTTACTTTATAACCTTTCACTAGAAAGATCTAACCTTAAATAAAAACCCCATTTTGAAATCCACTTTAAAGAACTCACACACAAGAGCCTTAAATTTAAAAAATTGTTTTCCAACACTTATTTGAAAAATCATTTTCAAATAAAGAAACTAAACATCCACACAATTCAAAAATCACAACCAGATAGCATATACATATCACGAGGCTTATTAAAATGAAATATAAGTCTTACAAGAGAAGGTTTCATATAAAAAAAATTAGGGGGAAATATAGTATCAAGAACCGTATATAAATTCCCCCAATTATTAACAAACCAAGCAATCAAATGTGTCATGGGATGTACCCTAGGATAATTTGTGTGTAGATAGACTATACTTGTGAAAATAGCCCAACTTACTAGCATACATTTCATCCTAAAAACAACCCATTCGAGTAGCACACACCGACCTTGTCAGAGGGTGTACCCTACCTATCCCTATTTCATGATATAGGGGACACTAGTTGTGTGTTTCTACCTAGTGTAGTAGATATATAGCCTTCCACCTGGTATCTAGGTTCCCATGACCACTAACAAATTGAGGTGTAAGATCAAATAGGCCAAGTCTACTCACAAGGTACAACTATACCTACCATCACACCTAGAACCCAATGATGGAAATACTAATCCATATAACATGAACTCAAGGTATAAAAAGTACATTCACAAACAAGGGGAGAAATAACCATCTTGTAGTTATCAAAAACCCACACAAGGGGAATACAAGAAAGTTAAAATCAAGAGGTTCCATTCACATTCACCACTATAAACCAAAGTTTGAAATGATCCTTTAAAACAAAAGAATAAATCAGTATGAAAATCCCTTTCATATTTCATAAAACACTTTCCAAAAACCATTTGATAAATTATGTAAGTCAACTAAAAATTTAAATAAATTTAAATTCACCCTTATACAATGTCTCTCTTCTTTGATAGTTGAAAACATAGCCTAAGGCCTTAATTTCCATCACACTGTTCACAAAAAAACACTTAAACTTATTAAGAGGTACAAATAAAACACCCATGTATTTTTAAATGTTTCAAGGCTACCCTTCAATAAGGGTATTCCTCCTTGAAAACCAAAACTAGTCCAAAGAGTTAACTATTTTCCATAAAACCTTTTAAACACGCCTTCATGGAATTTCAAAAAGGGGTTAAACTACAAAGATCTTTCAAATCACCATTTAAAATACATGAAGAACCCCTTTAAAAATCATTTTGAGGCCCACGTCTTTATTAATAATGAAATTACCCATTTTAAAACATTTTTTCACTCTTTGAAAACAAAAATTGGGTCAAAACCAACAACACACCTTAAAAATCATTTAAAAAGGTCCCATGAGATTTAAAAAAGATTATAATATTTAAACATTCAATTTCAAACATTCAAACATGTGTTTCACATTAAAAACCATTTATTCCATGCTTGAAACATAAATAAACGGTTATAAAACACCTAAAGACTATCAAAAATTGGTATACTATCATAATAAAATAATTTAAAAAGTGTAACATGTTTATTATTCCAAAAATAAATAATATCAAAGTAACACCTACCTCAAAGAAGTGGAAACCAAGATAAAACATAGTGGAACATGTATCCTTTAATGGATTCCTCACCCATGAGAATAAAAATAGCGTTTAAATCACCTACACATAAAAAACCCCATCATTTGAACCACCAAAACCTTAAAATTGAACTACATAATACCCAGGGTTCATGGGGAAATAAAAATCAAGAGAGAAAAGAGTGAGAAGGAATTAAGAGGGAAACAGAGTATAAAATCACCTCAAATATTCTTATAAAACACCAAAGGAAGCCAAAAATCCATGGTGGAGGGTGTTGGTACTCCTCCTTGGCTCCAAGAGGGTTAGTTGACACATGTGGTAGATAAGATGGGTAAATCACTCTTAATTTATGAGGGAAATTCTGGAATTACCCACAATTTTTAAACACCTAGAAAACTCGTACGGGTTGTCCACATGGTTAGGAAAACCATGGACTAACAATGTAGGTTCAAATTTCTCCCAAGGAAACCAAAGCCACATGGTTGCTTCTGAGAGGACACATTCTTTCCCAAACCATGCGTCTAACTCTAGAATAACCCAAAGACTTACAAGACCTCATAGGGTTACTTGAAAATTTTGAAAAAATGTGCAGAATCCATGAAAATTGTTTTATAAAAAATATAGATCCAATCACATGATTGTTGCAAAGTTTACCAAATCATGTACAAGTCATGCGACACACCTCAGACACACTGAGGAACTCACATGGTTTCTCTTAGGGGCCACACAATTTATAATTTACCATGCACAACCCTTATTGAAAAACCATATATAATTCAAAATGAATTGAGGGGGATCATCATGAAGGGAGGCCACATAGTTTCCCACTAACCATGCACCTTAACCATACATAGAAGGAAAACCTAAAAAATTTAGAAGTTTTGAGCCGGAACTCCATTAAAATGTAACTCGGGCTTCAACTTCTCAAAATCTCACAAAAAGAAAAATACTCTGAAACCAGGGGTGTCACATCTAAAATATCTAGAAGACCTTGATAACGAAGTAAAATAAACAAAAATGATAATAAATTGACTCCACCACTCCACTGGGAGCCTAAATAAAACCAACAATCAGAAGACACCCCTCATTAACATTCTTGACCTTTTTAAGATGAATACTCTAAATAAAATTAGAATATAGAATTAATACCAACATTAAACCAAAAATCAAAAAAATATGTATACGAAAACACTGCCAAGTGAAATACTAATATCATAAATGAAAATATCACAAAAAACCCAAAATACTCTCCCAATAATTTCCCTTTCCATTTTCGAGATAATTTCAAATACTAAATCCCATTTCTAAATCTATATTCTCATTCCAAGTCATCTTGGACTAAGAAAATTTTCATTTAATCCAATTTAAAAAGTAAAAAAAACTTCCACCTTTCCTTTAAATCCAAAAAACCCCATTATAAAAGGAGTCCTTTTTAAAAGAAACCATTTCCTGAAACCATTTCATTTTCAATTTTTTTTTATCTGAAAACCATTTTAAAAAAACATTTTCATTCAGAAACCACTCTCACCAACCAAAATCAGACAAATAGTTTCACTCACACTATAACATCATAAATGGGGAACTAGTGTTCATGCATGACTTGGTTGTATGGTTTAACAGATCATGTGCTATGAATTCACCAACCATAAAAGAATATCAAACCATGAAATAAGAATCAACATGGTTTTCTATGCCATCTAGTCTCACTATGTGACACAAAATCACTTCCATTTTTATCCCCCAATATGAAAAATTTCATCAAACCCAAGAGGAACCAACAACATGAACCCAAAATCAAAATAAAAAGCTCAAATCTCAACTACCCCTAGTAACTCAGGTCTTGTAATAGGTATTGGTGATCCGGAACCGATCCCTAACCTTCCTCCTGAGTCCCAAATGTCATTTCTCCAATATACATTACACCCCAAATAATAAGGTATCCTATGATACACTTTTGTCATGAACCAACCCTGGTTAACCCTAAATTAGGTACTTGATTTAGTCTATGATAGAGCTCAAAAGGCATTCCTGATCTTCCTGGGCTAGAAACTAGTGCCAGATATTAAATATTACAAAATTAGGAATGATTTCTCCCATAAAACAGAAAAAAATAGGGCCAACAAGAATAAAATAAAAGAAAAAAAATTTAAGTGGAAAATGGAATAAAAACTACTATATACCTCCATGTTAAAACTGGGTCACCAACACCCACAAGGTCATCCTTCTCCATGATCGGCCTAGAATAAGAACCTAAAATAAAGGCCGACTTTTCCAAAGTTGAGAAGAAAAAGTTGGGTGTGATCATAAACTTCTAAGTTGGTAAGCACTGCAAAATCCATTCATGAAGTTTTCCAAACCATTATATAAACATTTGTTTAAAACTAAAATTAGAAAATATGGTTTTTAATATTTAATGAACTAAAAAAATTTATATGCAACACATTTTGAAAAAAATATCTTTTATTTTAAAATAAAATAGGTTTCCAATTCCAACCCCAACTTAAAAACCATACCCATGGTGACGAAACACCCCATATAGAATTATAAGCATGAAAAAATGAATATAATAAAGAGGGTATATCAAGGTAAATTATAATATATATGAAAGAAGAATAGATAAAAGTAAAAAATTTGTACATAAATAGATAGAAAAATAAGTTCCACAAAGAAATATATTAACATACAAAAAAGTAATAATTGGAATGGCCTAAAAATATATATAAGAAATACCTTGAAGTACTCGGTTCTAACCTACCTTACAATGTATGGTGAAAATCCATATTCAATAACCAACCTAGATTATTTAAGCTATCATAACTTGTGGAGTGACCTACCTGACATATCCTAAACCCTAGGGGTTATAATCCATTTATTCAATACTAGATAAAAACCATCAGTTGAACATCTTGAAAATGTATAAGAATTACATGATAAAATAATAAAATTATAGTTAGGAGGCCATCACATTCTTAGCATTAAATATAACTTGTAGATTCCATTATGTATGCCTTTTCCACTCTTAACACTGTCTATGCAAATGCTCTCTTATATAAGGACAACTATAGGGGTGTCCATCACATATAAAAACTATCAAAAGTTCCAACTAGGCCTATATGTCATGAGAGTTCAAAACCATATTTTCTAAATTATATAAAGTATAGAATAGACCTTAACATTAGAAATTCAAAGCCATTTCTAAAACCAATACGTTTTTCTAATCACAATTCCCAAGGTTCCAAAAATTCCTATAGAGCAAGGTGATTTCAAATTGTACATTCAAGGTACCAAAAAATCCAATATTTATAAAGGAAACTTGAAAGAAAATTTAAAGTATGTTAAAATCAAAGATCCATTTGAAAAACATTTGGGGTTTTAGAGAAAACATCTGTATTTTTAGAAAAACTATTTTATAAATAAAAGATTTATAAAATGGGAATTCAATGGAATCTACCATTATATGCATATGTATCTCTCTATGCACACCTCACGCACATATGGAGTTATATATAAAACCCTGATATATATGTAGACATCCATGTAAATGTCTATTATTCATTTTAAAGGAATATTTTAGGTTTCAAAATGAATTATAAGGATCACTATACCAAATAATAAGAATTCATGCATAAGCATCGAACAATAAAGAGGCACCAAAACCCACAAAAACCATAGTTCCACTAGCGAACCAAGTTATTGAAGCTCACACTGGGACATACACCATTTCAAAATTCCCAAATCCATTTTTAATTACACTTGGAATTTTATCAAAGACTTTTCATGCATAAATATTTAATACATATAGGTACAAAAATGAAATTACTTTAAAGAAATAATTGTTATCAAACCACTAGCATGGGAAAGAAATAAAAAATCATAATAATAAACTGCAAGCACAAAGAACACATTTGACATTAATTTAGGAAAGCTCATGCATTTAAATACATGATTCGAAAAGGAAGTGGATGGAAACATCTACCTAAACGATGTGAAAATGTTAAGAAACTCCAAGCATGACACAAAGAGAACCCAAGGACCAAGAAGGACACACTTAACACATATAAACCTTGATATATATGTATATACCCCTTGTATAATTTATATATTCCCCTAAACAAGAGGGAAAATGTACAATGTGAGTATATATACACATATGTATGTAAATACCTATGTATATATATGTTTGTATTATGTATATGTGTGTAGGTTGCACCCAAAATTACATAGTTCACTTCCTCTGATTAACACCACAATAACTGACCTCAAATGAACCCCACAGACCCTAAGAATAAAAAAAGACAAAAATGAATCCCCAAATCAAGTTATGGTCACCCTAGGTAGTTCACACCACAAGAGAGAAAAGAAACCAAGAAATAAATTAATAAATAAGATGATAGGTGGAATAACTCACATGATATGATTACATTAGGAATTAGAAGTGGAAATATAAAAAACAGAGGCTAGAATGGATGCCATTCCATATTTTAGGGAGAGGGGAAGGGGCTATGGAATATGATAAGGATAGGGGAGAGGGGAGGGATTTGGCCAAAATGGGGGGTGGGCACCCATTTTTGTTTATTATTATTATTATTATTAAAACAATTTTCCACCTTTTTTTTAAGACTAGGGAAGGTCGCATGGTTTGGCCACACTGTCGGCCATACCATGCACCAATGTGCAATCATATCTATCTAGAGCCACATGGGCTATAGGGGCTAGTGTACAGCCATGATCCTAACTGTTCAGGCCCTAGGGTGCTTCTTCCTAGGAAGATCAATCTACAGGGAAACTAGAGCATGGATTACCCTAACTGTGTGTCTCCTACCCACATCCCAAAAATCACCAGTTTTTAGAAAAACACCCGTAACTCCACATGATAACCAAAAAAGAAACAAGGAATGAAAAATAAGCAAAATAAAAATAGAATTGAGGTTAGGCCATGACACTTGCTATAATCCTGTCAATACTTTCAAGGAATGGGTGGTCTATAGGATACTGTTTAAGAGATCAATTTCATTGAGGGGATATCTTACCTTATAGAGACACCTACTGATCGCTTAGTGAAGTTGGTGGAATTCAGGTTATGGGGACCTACTGGAAGTGGTAGGGCATGATGGCTCATGATCGGATACATAAGCGTCTGACATGGGATTCTTTTAAGAACCTATTATATGATGAATTCTTTCCAATGGAACCAATGTTGTATTGAGCTCAGAAGTTCATGGAACTCTAATATGGGGACTACATTGATGGATGACTATGCAACATGTTTTGGGGAATATACTCATTTTTCTTTACCATTGGATGGTAATGAGGCACAAAAGGGAAAGAATTTTGAGATTGGACTTTACTAAGAGTCGAGGCACTAGGTCTAGAATTTTTGTCAACCTTTTAATTAGATGTGGTCTGAAAGGATCTTACTATTGATAAGGGTTTGTCTAAGGATAATATTGTAGTGTTTCCACCATCCATCAATAGTGTCTTTATGGGTGGATTTTCAGTATATTCTTTATGTGGTGGGAAGATAAGGTAAAAATAAATGTGCTTGGGTGGTGATAGGAATTAAAGGTAGGTTAGGGGTTCATATCTTCTAGATTTAGGAGGGAATTCTCCTTTTTTTACTTATAATGTGGGAAACCTAGGCATTATTATAATGTGCATACTAGCTAGCCAAAAGTGTTCCGTTATTTTTGTAGGATTTGACATATATAGAAATTTTGTTCAAGATTATCCCAGTATGGTGTAGTAAAAGACATTGGGTAGATACATGCATTTTGAGATTTATTAGGAGGACCCTAGTATGATAGTAGGGCTACATCTGAGAGGTTTGGATGTGGAGAGGTCCATGGTTTTTAATAGTATAAAATACCATCTCCATAGGGATCAGTTCCTAATGTTAGCTAGAGATCATGGGGAAAGGGTTAGGGATTTGAGAAGGGTAGTGTGTATGAATTGTATTAGGTTCAAAATGATGGTGGAGAGGGTAATTTGATGGTTATAAGTATTATTTTAGTTGTTTTTATGCAATCTAAATCTATGTTTCATATAGGAGTATCTTGACCTTTTATTTTTTCACAAGTATTTTCTGGTTTAGATGTTTTAGCAAAGTTTTACCATATTTTATTATCACTTGATATGTCTTTTATGAAGAGGATAGAATGTAATCAGAGGTTCCATGAGTTTCCTATGGTGGTTTCAGGATACAAATATTTTTGAGTCTTTCTAATTTTAGAGATGACTTGTTACAATGTCATTTTTGGAATGGATTGGTTTATTGGATTTAAATCTCAGATCAATTTCTATCATATGTGGGTTGGTTTTCCCTCCATTAAAGGAAAGGAGTACACTCTTTATAGGGAGTGGAATTTATAGGCAGGCAGGGTAGGACTAGACATTAGTCATATTGGTGATATTATAAAAGAGGGGGAAGGTGTGGTTCTTACAGTAAACCAGGCAATAGTTTCAAACATGTTTCCACCTATGGTGGAAAATTACCAAGATGATTTTTCAGAATATTTTTTTACAAATACCTTATAATAGTGGAATGTATTTTGAGATAAATCTCTTTCTAGGTTCATATCCTATATCGACTCTCCTATATCATATGAAAATGGTTGAGTTGAGAGATCTCAATTTGTAGTTTATTGACCATGTGAAGATGGTATTTATTCACCTGATCACTTTTCCTTGGGGGTTTTATATCCTATTTGATTAAAATGATGTTTAAAACCTTTTATTATGTATAGAATACCAATAAATGAATTAGGCCATAATAAATAATAGATATCCACTACAAATGATTAATAATTTTTTTGACTGATTTAGGGGAGCCTGGTGGTTCTCTAAGACTGATTTGTGATCAAGCTACCTTAAAATATGTTTTAGGGTTGGTAATATACCAAATATTAAATTCAATATAAGGTACACATTTTATGATTTTCCCATGAATTCATTTGGTCTGATTAATTATCTAGTGGTTTTCATGGATCTGATGAACTAAGCTTTTCAACCATACATAGAATCTTTTATCATAGTATTCATTTACAAAATTATTGAATACTCATAGTCCTTATATTTTCATTCTAAATATATTGTGATTTTTTTGTACCATTTGAGTGCATAATATTTATTCCACATTCATAAAGTGTAAATTTTGATCAAGTATGTGGGATTTCTTGGGCACATGGGTTAGAAGGATAAATTTTTATTAATCAATAGAAGTTGGATGTAGTTATGACATGATATGATCTAGTAATATGATAAAATATGGAGATTTATAGGGATGGATATATCTTATAGATTATTTATTTTATAAATTTTCCAATCTAAAACATCTATGATAGAACATACTAGAAAAGTGGTCAAGAATGAGTGGAAAAGTAGGTGTGAGGTGGCCTATCAGGAGATAAAGAAGAGTCCAACATCTGAACTAAATTTAATTCTACCATAGATTAGAATTGGGTAAATAGTTTACTGTGATTCTTTAAGGGTTGTTTTGGGGGAATTTTTTTTGATGAGAGAATAGTTGGTTACTTATAGGTCTCTTCAGCTACTACCCCACCAGAGAAACTACCCAACCCACATCTTAATGTTAGCTAATGTGGTTTATTATTTAAAGTGTTGGTTCCATTATCACTTTGGGGGGAGTTTTGATATATACTCTGACTAAAAAAGCATGTGATTCAAATTTTCTCAATGATACTTGAACTCATTATGGAGGCATTGGGTAAAATAAATTCATACATTTGATTTCAATATGGAATTTTCCTTAGGTAAATGGAATGTTTTCACAAAGTCTCTCATTAGTAAATCATAGATATTGAGACCCAAAACATTAGAAGAATAGTGTAATGTTATGATCTTGTTAGTGGATTGTGGAGTAGAAATATTTTAGGTAAAATTAATGGTGAATTATTCTCCTAGGGTCAATAATTATTTATTAATGGATCAGGTAAAGGCCATCCAGAAATTTGATTCATATTTAATGGTGATTTAAGAGAATTTTATGGGTGAAAATATTGTTCCAGGATGGTTCATGTATGGGAATGGTGTTATTCATGTATAAAGAAGAGTATTAGTTCCAATATCTATGAGGTAGGAGTTGATAAGAGTCTACCTTACCGTACATCAGCTGGTGAATCTAGGATAAACCAAAATGTATTAAGATATGAAACTCCATTTCTGGTGGTTAGGTATGAAGAAAGATGTATTGGGTCTCATCAATCATAGTTTTACCTGTTAGAGAGAATATTAAGAACACCAGTGGTTAGGTGGGTTGTTTTAGCCTCTTCATGTTTCAGTATGGAAGTGTGATTTGGTGATGATGTGATTTTTCAGGGGACTACCCAGGACTCAGAGGAGTCAAAATCCTATGTGGGTGGTGGTTGAATGATTGGTTAAGTTTTCAAAATTCTTAAAAATAAGAGAGACTTAATTTGTGGATTAACCATGAAGACTTTATATGTGGTAGATATTATTTTTTAACAAGGTTCTGATGAGTATCATGTAAAAATGAGATGCATGTTTCATGTCATAGTGTTTGAAAGGCTTGAAAAACGTGATGGGATCAAAGATAAATATATGTACAACTTATACCTTATTGATAGACATCCAGGATGAGATGAAAAAAATAGATTCTAGAGGATATTCTTAGACCAGTGTACTTGATTTCAGCGCATCATGAGATGAACTTATTACCTTGGAAAATTTCCCTTATAATAATAGTTTCTAGGCTTCAATTCAGATGGTGCATTTTTAGGATCTTTATGATTGACCATGTTGTTCGTCGTTGTGTTGGATGGAGGTGGTCTATTCAACAATGATTGATCCAAGCCTAGTACATGTGACTATTGAGCAGGTGTAGTAGATATAAAAGTGGTTGGTTACAAATTAGAGTAGGTAGAGTTCTTATGAATACCATATGTGACGATCCTTAGAGTTCACTATAGTTGGATGGGTAATCTTGTAGGTCTCACTTTAGCTAGGGCATTGACTTTTGAGGAAATAAGCAAAACTATCCTCCAATTTTGTTGGCTTGTTAAAGATTGTGGAGTATGATCTGGATGCTGGATTACTGATTGGATATTCCTCTATGACATTGAGGTATTCATGATATATTTCATGTGTAATAACACCATAGTTATGATTCATACCCAAAAAATGTGACTGAGGAAAATTAATTAGAGTCAAAGGAGGGTGACTAATTTTCAAAACATAGAGTGCGGATTGTGGACCAAAGTGACAAGGTATTGCATGAGAAGATAGTTCCACTTGTTTGGGTATTGTGGTAGCATGGACAGATCCAAGAAGAGACTAGGTATTATGAGTCATATATCTTTTTGAAATGGAAAAATTTAATTATAGGAGACCCCTAGAGACACTTTTTAGTGGAAATAAGTCCTTAGAGTGTGAGTTTGTAATTCCCCTAAGATTTTAGGTGTTTTACTATTTATTTTGGGAATATAAATTTTTATGTTACTTATTTCAGGTTGGTCGGGGTTATGAGGATTACTTGAGAATGGGTTTGGGAGAAACAAGTGGGACATTCAACTAAAATCATGGTATAGTTATATATTTTGAGTGTGAAGGTGTCCTTCATGCCATAAAATTTTGGGTAAGAGGCCCCTAGGGTTCTATAAATGGTAGTTCATATCATGAAACCTGTGTTTACATCGAATAACCATTATGGGTAGTATTTTAAATAGTAACATGAAAAATTCTGTGTGAACCCCTATTTAAGCTAAACCCATTATATCATCTAATATTTTTAATGATATTTTCCAATGAGAGGCTTCCATATAGTTTGTTTATCTCCCTTTTCCTCCCCTCTTCATCATCCGTAGTGCTAATTATCCTAATAGTTTACACTTAGTAAATTTAATATTATTCTACCCTTAGATGCATGTTTCCTTTGGTTTATCTTCTTTTATATTTTTTTACAACCATAATGTTTGATTTTGGGAATGTTTTAGTGTTTCATCATGATGGATTTGTTTTGGGTGGTGATCCTTGGCATTTTGGATTCCCCATGCCTAAGGTATGATGTCTCTTACTATTTTATTGTGTTTGCATAAACTTTTATATATTATTTTTCATGTGGGTAAATTTTTAAACCCATGAGAATTTTATCTATAGTTTGAAAATGATTGGTTGGGTCTGTAAAAATTTAGTAGAACCCTTAGAGGGGGGGGGGTTAACATATTATGGATCAATTAAAGGGGGTGATTCCACATGGTTTTCTAGATGGTGTAGTGATAGTATTCTTGGGAAAAGTGACCTTGTGGGTGTTTTTTATCTTACTTTAGTTTGGTGTGGATAGGATATATTATTGATGGGTTGGGTGATGTGTTTATTTGGTTTTGATATATTTTTTTGATGCACTTTATTTCTTTATGCCTTCTTCTTATTGAACCTCCCAAGAATCCTTGGGATGGGTTGATGTGTATGAGATGACCTCCCAAAAATCTTTAGTATGGGTCAGCATGTATAGTATAACCTCCCAATAATCCTTGGTATGGGTCAGTATGGTAATATATCCTCCATAGATTCTTAAATATGGGTTAGGGTGCTGATGAGGTTGGGACCTATGGGACAGGCTTGAGCCGTGGGTTGTACCTTTCTATTTTAGTTCCAATAGATGATCTTTTGACATGGATCTGAATTAGGTAGGACTGAGGTTTTTGGTATCCAAGTTATAACATAATGACCTAGTGGGTTGTGTGTTTAATTAGGTATTTATTTTATGTTGATGTATGTAAATTTATACATTTGTTACATCACTATCAAAGATCTATTGGTGGTGTCCAACTGAGTTTATTTACAAACCCTACACAATCATCTCAATGCATGTGAAGACTCTATGATTAGGGATCCAACCAATTTAAATGATCTTGAAACATAATGAGTATTAGGTTTTGATAGACTAGGATTGAGGTGATTTTAGGATATACTCTAAAGTATTTTATATCTATCGCCCTGTTATCTTTTTACCCTTTATTTCCCTTTATTAAATTGATCCACCACATGTGGGGATCCCTTTAATTGATGTATGATATTAGATATTGTGTTCTATTATTTTATATCATGTTATAATGATATTATTTATTCCTCATATGGTTATAATACTTACTTATATTTTGTTTTCCTCATTGTTACTAATTTATTTGTATGAATACTCTAATACTCACCATATATTGAGGGTATTTTATCCCCATGGATTTTTTAGTCCCTCACCACTAGTCTATGTAATATTTCATATATAGAAAAATGCATGAGGCCTTGTGTAATTATTCAACATCGAATAGGTGATTCAGGCTGGGGTGTCAAACTCTCCCTATTCCTTCTTATCCCCCTTATTTTAGAGGCATTCATGGCTGTTTACTTTAGGTATTTGATGTAAGAATATCCCTATATTTACTCCATTATTATTCCTCTTCATTTCTCACGAATTTAATTGGTTTCAATTCAGTGATTATTTAATTGGATCATAGTGAAATAATCAAAGAATAAAGTGATTTCTTGTGGCTTGGTGATGACATCTTGAGCCACTAAACACACTTTTTTCTTTTCATTTATGTTAAGGTATGATTCCATATAGATTTTTATTAAAAATTAGATTAAATTTATGGAAATTTATTTTTAATTTGGCATCACTTATTATGTATTTTTACCAACTTGGTGTTGGGGGTGCATTGCAGGCCTCCCATAGAAGATCAATCATAATTTTTGAAGGCTGAAGCACCATGATAATCATCTAGGAATTTATTTATAGTTGGTTTCTTTTTAATAATTAATTATATTTGTTTATAATTAATTCCTTATATTGTGTGGTATGGGATTAGTGCTTATGGTGATGGAAAAGTGTAAATTAAGGATTAAAGCTTTGGTTATCTCACCATGAGGTAGGCCAATCATCATGTTTTATGTTGTTTTTCGATTTTATAATCACTTGTTATTTTTTTTAATGGTGGTTGGTTTGTTGAGATCTCTCTGAGGTCCATAGTAGATTTTCTTTGGGAAGAATGGGATTTAGATGTATTATAGAGGGTTTTTCATTCTGAAAACTTCCCCCTATTGGATTTTTGTTTTGGGACACACCCCATGTGTTCATTATTGATGCATAAGGATAGGGAAGGGGGATTATATAGATTATTATGCTATCCCTAGAATTGATATTATACCAATTAGTGGTCCAATATTTTTTTACATGGGATGTAGTATGAGAGCCTCATAGTGTTTAGAATCCATTTTTAAATGCTTCATTTTAGATAAAGTTGGATTAGAGGCTCCCTAAAAGGCTATAGACTTATAACCCTCCAGGTTAGTGGTGGTTGGTGGGGTTTTATTTTGAGGTTTTCCTTGAGAGATATCTAGAGGGAGATGAAATTTTTATCCCAGGTAAGCATAATGAGTCTTTTGAACAACATGACTCGGGGGATGCCATGGGGCTTTGTTTAATTTATTTTAACAATTACCAGGGGAAGAATTGATTGTTGATTTGAATTTGAGATACTAATGGTTTTGTATTTAGGTTCTTTAGGATGATCCTTTGATGTTAGGTCTATTTTCTCAGGTTTTGAGAAATTGAGGGTTTATACCCTATCTCTTAGAGTTTGAGCAGTTGAGGTGTCATACCTCTTAATTAATGTTTAGTTTAGTTGGATCCTAGGGGCTGTGATGATTCCATGGGGTGTTGAGCATGGTTGGGTTTCATTAAGTTAAGGTTGAGAAGGGTCTGAGGGGCCCTTGAGGATTCACTTGTTGGAAGGTTTCTGATCAGTGATCTGTAAGGTACTATAGATTGATTCTTGAGAATTCCAATATGGGAATGAAGTTTATTAAAGATTCCCTTGATGGATAGATGATAAATGAGGGTGGGTTAGGTGTTGGAGTCATCAAATGATGTTTTCTATGTTGGGATTAGACAATAATTCTATGGATGTGATATGGGGGACTAAGGGAATCTCATGTTTCATTAACCCAATAGGGGGTCATTGCTAGTTTTTGTATTGTAAACTTTGGGTATCTATTTAGAAACTAGATATCAATATAAAGATCTTTTGGTTTTGTTCTTGATGAAGTTTTTTAGAGCTCTAATCGATCAGTGTTTTTATGGATTATTCTTGGGTTATTTTAAGTTTTTCTTCGTCAGGTTTCACAAGTAAGAAGAAAAATTTAGGATATAATTAGATCAAGCTATGGGCCTAAGATTAATCTAAATATCTCCTATGTTGGTTGGTCTTAGTTTGGTTTGGGGAGATAATGGATGATCTAGGTGAGTACAACAGTTTACTTAGAATTTTTATCTAGATAGGCATTTACTTCCATGGTCTCATATGTTTTAGATAGGTCCTATAGTTATTATTGATCCCCCATATCATGATATATCTTGATTAGGTATACAAGACTATTAGGACTTGGGATGGTTCTCTTAGTGTGGTTAAATTTATAATCCCCTGTCTAGATCATTCTATTCAAGTATTAGACCACATTAATGGTGTGTTATTATCTTAGATAGAAGGAATTAAACCTTAGGGTCCATTAATAATTCTTGTTCATGTTGGAAATCTATAATATTATTTAATATCTAGTGGATGTTCCTGATGTTCTTTATGGCATGGTGAGACTTGTGATTACTATTTTTTGACACAAGACAAAAAAGGGTTTTGTCGATTTCAAGTTGATCATTAAAAACTGAGGATTGATGAGTGTTTATTTTATTTAAATTAATTATTTTCATTGTATCATATGTCTTTATTTGAAAATGTTGATAATATCTTGATTGCATGAATTTTTTATGACAGCAGATGTTAGTTACCACCACTAGGGGTGGACTGTGGAAATTTATTTCTCACACTCTATATGAAAACTTTTGTGTGAGTACAGAACCTTATGTCTACTTTTAGTTTGAGCCTAAGATTTATAGTGGATGGGGTCAAGTCTATGTGGTTCATGATCCAGTGGTACCACTCATGTGAAGTTTAAGGATTGAGAAGGAGTAGCTCGATGGTTGTTGTGGGGCGAGCTTAATGTTCAACCTAGAGTTGCAAGTATATTCTTTGTATTTAATAATATTTGTTTCATTATTTATGTACATATGATTTTCCATATAGATGATAAATTATTTTATTTGATAATTCCCAGAGTTTATATGACTTTATATTTATGCATTTTATATCATATCTCATGTTGTTTCATTTTTTTATTTATCATGAAGACTCTAGTTTTTATAGACATGGATGTGTCTACTTTATTTTTTGTATTATTTTCCCTGATATGATGTTATATTATGCCCAATGTATCTTTGAATTCTCACATTACTATTCGGTATCCTCTAGCATGTAGAGAGGTATTCTTCAGGCCTTATGGTGATCTAGATCAGGCGCGTGTCAAATTGACCTTGGTCAGTTCGTTAAAAAATGGTATTAGAGTCATCTTTTTTTTGTATAACGCGAGTCTAGGAATGTTTTATAACTTTTGATGGTCTTTAAACTATTATGTTATGAATAAAGTTTTTTTGGTAAGTGTAGGTTACTAAGGTGATGGAATTTTTATTCTTGTATTCTATTTTTTATGGTTGTATGATTTCACATTGGGTGATGCACTTGAGTTTTAGATTTCTATTTTACAGTTTTTTGGATTTTGGTCAAACCAAAATAAGTCTATACATATGAATCATTATATGCATGTTGTATTCACTTGAAATTAAAATATCTAAGTGTAATATTACTGATGATGGAGGTTCAATTGTTTAAAATGTCAAAAGATAACTTATATTATGTCCTCCTATATAGATTATTGGTGGAATTATACTCAGCTAATCCATTAGTATTTTTTTATGGTAGGTCATTTAAAGATTATGTGGAGTTGTTTGATTGTGATGGAAATGAATTCCATCCATTGAGGAATTCATAGAGACTCTTTTGAGTAGGTGTAGGATTTGGATTCCCTAGTGGTGGATCTACGAGGGAAATGATACTTATGAAGTGATTAGATTGGAATGAGTTACCATGTCCCCATGTATTTTTTAGAATAATTATGTGGTTATATATCAGGATTTTTTGGGATTTACAGGGAAGGATTGGTTGGATACTCGTCCTTGTTTGTTTCTGGTTGTGGTTCAGGTGGAGTGGTGGTAGAGTTGATAGGATCTTATTGTTTTGTATCGATGTCTAGGTGGAGGGTAGTCATGTGATTTGGTTTTTATTATGTGAGGTGATTCATTTTTGAAGAGGAGTATTGGGGGTTCTCTAATTTTTTACAAATAACCAGAGAGAGGAGCATGGTCAATGGTTTAGGTACATTAGCATAGGTTCATTGAGATGTGGATCATGTGATAATGAGTCTAGTTGTGAAATTTATTTGCATGGGAATGTACTACCATTATTTTCATAAGAGTCAAAGTAATATTTTTTTGTGAGGGAATGTGTTCAATGGTTATTCATGGTGATGTTCTTTCCATGGCCCATTTTCAAGTTTATTGGATTTGATTAGGTCGTGGGGAAACTTGAGTGGTGTAGCTATGGTGGACCTGTTTAATTTGGTGCTCAAGGAGTGGATTAATGGAACACATATGGTGGGGATTTCACCACAAGACATTTGAGGTTTTTAATATCATTATAAGTGGTTTTTTCATTATAACCAACATTTCTCCTGGTGAGATGGTAATGGGTGGTGGTTGAAATTTTATGTTGGTGCTTAGGTATGAACAGTTCAGCCAAGCCCAATGATTGTGTTTAGTGATACACAAAGCATGAATCATAGTGATTAGTATTTTTACTATGAATCATTAATGAGGGTACTTCTATTATAGGTAGTATGCTTTTGATATTGGGTTCTTTATTATGGATTCAAATTACATTGTGTGGGTGGATCCAAGTATATCTAGTTCCATAGAGAATAAGAGGTTTCAATTTGTATGTAGTATTGGATGGAGTATGGATTCTTGTATCAGGATTGGGATTATTTTGTTGTGATCGTTATGGTGATAGGGGTTATTAGTATATGAAAATCATAGGTAGATTATTTTTATAGAGGTCATCGAGAAGTGGTATGACTGGTGGGTTTTAAAAAACTTTGGATGTAGAAAGGTGGAAACCATGTTGGGAATATAATTCATGATGTGGTCAAGATGAGTTATGGATCGAACTATGGATTCTTGGGGAAAGGAAAGTGTATTTGGTCATAGTGATTGGGGTTGTTCATTAAAAGCATGTTTGGTATTTAGAGGTAAAACATAACTATTTGTCAATGTATTGGGGATCGAGGTTGGTTAGTCTTTCTAGATTATTTCCTAATGAGGATTCTCAGGGGAGATAAGTATTATAGTGGGAGATTTTGTCAGGATACACATTTTTATGGGTTATAAAATTTAAAGTAAATTTTATTTTTTATCATCTATACAGAACTTTCACTAAATTTGAATTTATATTTTCATTTTGAGAATTAGAGACCCTTTTTTAATGTGTTTCAGTGTATTTTAAGGTATGATAGGTGTCTCAGGTGCTTATGAGAGTTTCAGAAGCTTTAGGTGTAAGTTGGAGTTTTATAAGTGTCCAAACCCAGGTTCAAGGTTTTTCATGCATGGTTTAGGTAAAACCTTACAACCTTTTGAGGATTAGTTTTTTTTTGTTTAGTTTATATAGTGCATATCCCAAGTTAATGATTAATTTATATTTTGGAGAAAAATATGTGGGTTTTAGTGTAAAACATGTGGGGTCAGTAGCCTTTATGTCCAAATTACAATACTTATTCATATATATAGATAAATTATTCAAAAACCACACTGAATTTAAATTGGGGTTCAAGTGTAGGTTTTCATATTTAGCACATGGTTTGGTAAACTGTGCGACCAAACCGTGTGAGGTGTGTTTTTTTGGGTGGTTCTTGGTGTGCAGTTTGGGAATGGTTTAGTAAATAGTATGTATAAACCATGTGTCTTGATAATTTTGGATAAAATATAGGAGAAAAAACTTTTCCCCTTCATGTTTAAGTCACTCTCCCTCCTTTACATCACCCGCGTGCACATGGACCAACTGATCCTTCCTATCCATCTTCCACCCTATCCCCTTGTTTTGAAAGTGTTCATGTGTGTGTTATTTGTTTATTCAGGGTTGGAATACTCCTTTATTACCTATATTTTTATTCCTATACATTTATCACTAATTTTTGTAGTTCCCAATTTGGATTTTAGTGTCGATTCCACTAGATAATGGTGGAAAAAATGGGCATGAGGGGGATTTGATGTGGCTTAGAGAGAGGACATACTAAGATACAGAACACAATCCATATCTCATTATTTTGATGAATGTATAATTCTTGGTTTATTTCTCTTTAATATTTAATTAAATTTATGGAAATTTTAATGTAATTAGGAATCATTTTTATATATTTGTTCCAATATAGATTCAGTGGTTTTTTGTGGTCCTCTTGTAGTCAGTTGGTCATGATTTTGGAAAGTGGAATAAACTCGGTAATATTTTAGTCATTAATGCCTATTTTGTGGCTTTTTAATAATTAATTATAAATTTTTATAATTAATTTATCCTCTTTTGTAGTGAGAGATATGTGCCTGAGGTGTTGGTCAAGTTTGGATTCAGGCTTAATTCTTTAGCATTCTCACATTGAGGTGGGTTGATCATCTGGATTTGTGTCATTTTTCCATTTTATAATCATTTTATAATTATTAAATAGAGGTTGGTTCATTGATAACCCCTTGAGGGACATTGAGGGTTGTCTTATGGAATCATGGGATCTATATGTATCATAGAGGGGATTTTTTTTTGGAAAACTCTCTATTTTATTGTTGTTAGTTTAGGAACACACCTTCTATGTTCTTTTTCAATGATTAGGGATCAAAAATCAGGAGGATATTTGTTATTTTAATCACCCTGAAATTATAATTGGACTTGTGAGTCGTCAAATCCAAAAAATTTATATTAGGGGTGAAATATTAGAACTTTATAGTGGTTATAGGTTTCTTTTGAGATGATTCATTTTGGATGAGGTTGGATAGGAGGTCCCAATCATTTTTTTGGCTTAGTACCCTATAGAGGTTTTCATTTGAGGTTTTCCTTAATAGATCTCTCAAGGGATATGTGGTTTGTGACCCAAGTAAGGGCCACGAGTCTTTTAGAAAAAATTTAATGGGGGATTCCAAAGGTATTTGTTGTGGTTCTTTGTATAGTTCATAGAAGGAGGTATAAATTTGTGACTTGTATTGGGGATTCCAAAGGGTTTGGAAGGTGGTTCTTTAGGGTGATATTTTGATGTTGGGGCTTATTGTTTATGTTTTTGTTAAGATATTATTTATAACTAGTTTCTTGGTGTTTATGTTATTGAGGTTTTGAACTCTGGAATAAAGTTAAGATCATTTGGAACCCTTAGGATAGGATTACATCATAGTGTGTTAGGAGTAGTTAGGTTCTATTGAGATGACGTTTATTAGGGTTTTAAGGACCCTTGAGGATAAAATTTTGAGTGAGTTTATGATTGATGATCAGTTGGATATCATCGATGGAACCTTGAGAATGGCCTTATGGGAGTTTTATTTCTTGAGGATACTCTTGTGGGAGAGGTTATGGTCATTATTGGGTTAGGTTACAATGTATCAAGATGAGGTTTATTATATCAGGCTTGGCCCGTGGTTTGATGAATGTGATCCATGGGACTGAGGGCTCCCTATGTTTTATTAACCCTATAAAGGGATGGTGATGGTTTTGGAATTATAGACTCTGAGGGTCATCTTAGAACCCAAAGTTCAGCAGTGAGATCTCATTGTGGTTTATTTTTTGTTGTATGGTTTTGAAATTTAATTGGACTGTGTTTTTTATAGATTATGTTAGGGTTTCCTAAGGCTATTCTTTCTCAAATATCATATGTTAGAGAAGATCATTGGGATATAATTAGATTGAGTGTTTTCCCTGATATTGATATGATTTTCTCATTTGTTAATTGGTTTTAGGTAGTTCTAGTGAGCTATGTGATAATCTAGACGAGTACACCCCTCTAGCTAGAATTTCTCTCTCATAGACTATTTTATACAGACATATTTTGAATTTAAATTGATTATATTTTTATAATATTGTGATTATTGTTCCAAATTAATTTTCTTTATTTGGGAAATTGATAATTAAATTGGATGTTTGTAAACATAAATAAAATATATATTTTTATGTGTATTTCAACTTAGTGAGATTTCATTGTTTTTTAGGTGATAAAATATATGGCCATCAACCACATATGGTAGATCAGGACAACACATTTGGGTCAACCAATCATTACCAAAAAGGGTGCAATAATGAAGAGTGTCACACAAACAAGGATCAACTAAACATGATAAAGTGTGGTATGGGACACTCTTATCCCAAGTACTACTACTAACTCACTAAAACATCATTATTTGGGGGAGGGGTTAGAGCTAGTACCCATGTCTTCCCCATCACATAGATCCTATATATTCTCCATCACCATTGTGCCATATATTTTTCCATTGTCAGAGGTGAGATTGATTGTCACTAGAATATTAAGAATGACCACCCTAGAAGGTCAGAATTGTTTTATAGGAACCTATGGGTTATGATATGATGAGTTTTACTACACTATGGTGGTTAGAAATACACCACAAATATACCAACTATATGAATAAGGTTCATTATCGTATATGAAGTCTATAATGTGGTGGCCCAGTACCAAACAATAGAAAAAGATGAATTTGATAATTTTCATGGGAGGATATGGTTACATAATAACACTATTTTTTGTCTTGGAGGTGCTTATAATAGAAGAGGATGGAATTTGGGTTTGAAGTATCTTTTATGATGTAGTTAAATATCCACACTATATAGTAGACATGGAATGAGAATTACTACTCTATCGAAATATTGTTATTCCATAGTGAAGTTGAGGAGACGAGGCTATGAAATAAAGATAGTTTCCACACTATAGAGGTTATATCTACATATATTTTAAAATAATGATAATTTTTCCACATTAACATGTGGTCAACTTGTTTCAAGGGATCTTTAAGAAAGATACATGAACATGGTATTTACTATATATCCATGGAGATGAGTTCATCTAAGATAAGGAGATTAAATGAGAGATATAAAAGTTACAAAACCGAAACATGTTTTTATATAGATACTGAAAATCGGCCGAGTATCCCTCTTTGATAAAATACAGAGGTATTTTTGGGGAGTTATAAGTGGAATATTCCAAATTATTAATGCCTATTTCTAGAGGAAGGTGGAATTAAATTAAAAGTGGATAGATTTATGGAATGATATAATATTCATGACAAATATATATGTGATATTATTTTCCTATAAATAGAACCTAATTTTCACTATTAAAGGGGAGTGATTTATAGAATAAAAAATTCTAGATGGGTTCTCCTACAGTAGGAGTTATCATCCTACCAGGTTCCATTATTTTATTTTGATTACACTCCCTTATGTCTGGCATGAGGGGGTAAGCTTCTGGTGCCAAGTATGTATTGAAAAGGGATTTATCCTTGTGTGGTTATTTATTTTTAAACAATTTGAGGTGGATCTTTTGTATTAATTATTTTATTATAGGAATTATCCCTACTCAATCCTGAATGACCATTTCCACTTGAAGAGGTTGTGATATTAATGCATTAAATTGCTTCTTTTTCTCATTGAATTTCCATTTCATGGGTTGGGGTAGTTAATTTTAAATAGGTGTTTGAGTTACCTATTTTATTATTTACCAATGTAACTAAGGGGAGAAACGAGGAATATAAAAATAGAGAGTGATAACCTATGCCTGAATTCACTTAGACTTAATTCTGATAACATCTCTAATTGAATCATTATCTTTTTACATAACAAAGTAAATGAACCTGGATTTAAAATGATTGGTAATCTTTAATAAAATTAGTTTATTTTAAACTAATTATATCATGTTATCCTTTCATTATTAGTTATTCTAAAGTTTTACCAATATATAATTTTGGGTTTCACCTCAAACTTAAAAATTACTATATATATTTAATTAGTTTATAGTTAGTGTTTTTTTGATTTTTTATTTTACACACTTGATTATCGATATGAAACACATGGATTCTATGGTTTATACCTACTAAGCTTATAGATCACTCCCCACTTACACCACATAGTGTTTATATACTGGGTGACCTTTTACATGCAACATCCCAACGCGGATGTTTCTAAACGTGTGTTCCAAGTCAGTTTTCCATAAGGATTCAAGCATGCATATCCATACACCATAGGCTGCCGACTACCAGAAAGGGTCTAAGGCATGTCCATGGAGAGACTATTCCCTCAAATTAGACTAAAATATAAAATAAATAACTAGATATTATCCAATTAAATTAATAAATAGAGCTCATAAGTAGTAAATAAACTAAAATAAAACATGCTGTAATAATAAATGAAATACTATAAAATCATGAGAAACCAGGTTGTACATAAAAATTGATCATGCACTTGGAAGATCACATATAAAGAAGTAAATAAAGGAAATATAAATTAATGTATAAGAGTATATAAATAAATATGATCTAGAGAACATAACAAGTATCCAGGACACTACAGAGATGCTCTAGTCTGATTATAACAAACCACACGAGTGAATCTACTCAATCCTGTAACATTATGCCTCAACCTATCAACCATGCATCTAATCAACCTAAAAAGAATACATATGGTTTGGATGCACACTAAGGTGCATATAAAAGGGTATGAAATAATATCAATAGGCCAGCCCAATTATGAACATATAAATCCACTATCATAAGTTGATGCTCATGAAATATGGTTAGCGTAGTCGAGACACAACTAGAAATGGAAAATAAAATAAACATGAAACCACAGTCGATACCTAGGTCCATAATCTCGGTCAACCAGGAAATGCACCATCATGTGTATGTGTATATATATATTCCTATATATATATATACACACACATAAACATGTATATACATAAAAAAGGTGAAAAGTAACATCAATCAATAGAAATCGATCCCCAGGTCTATAATCCTGATGTTATGAACATATATTAAAAAGGGAATTGAGTTGGATGTCATACCACTCAATTCATGTATAATTAAGTTAATCCCATGGTTTGTAATATTAATCAACAATACCTACTTCGGGTAGTGAAGTAAATGTCTCTAGGAAAGCAACTTCACTAAAGGGGGATACATTTCTTAAACCTAGGATCACTTGTAATCACCTTCAATCACTAAAATAAAGGATACCATATACCAAAATAAAATCCAATAAATGGTTACTAATATGGATTCCATTACACTAAAGTCATGTGAATCTAGTCTAATGTCTGAATCCTAGACCTCGTTCCATATGAAATCAAAACATTGCGATATGGATAATCCGTAAGGGGAAAACCCTTTGGCAATCTGTAAAATAAATACTCTCCATATCCAAATACATGTTTGAAATCCATTTATATAAATAGATCAACCACCCCTTCTTCAATAAGTAACTATAGGAAATGCAATAATGGTGGATCCACCTAACCCTTGGGAGTATCATTGATGTCACCTAAGAGGAATTCAATTATCCATAGAGTATATATCACATCAATGGTGACTCATGCCATGCCCAACACTTTGATCATATAATCATCCAAGGAGAGAATAATCATCCCCATCGCTCGAGTACCAAAACAGTAGGGATTCCATGTCCGAACATCATAATAATAGGGACACCATTCCCATGTATTTTAAACATTGGGACGTTATGCCTGGATATCATAATCATAGGGATGACATGCCTTAGTATCATAAACGTAGGGATTCCATGCCTGAATATCATAATCACAGGGATTCCATGCATGTGTATCCTAAACATATGAATTCCATGATTGAATATCATAATCAATAAGGATCAAAATCCATATCCCTAGAAGTACATATGATCATCCTAATAATAATATAGTAAAAAATAAAATGGTTTAGAAGCCAGATCTACAAAGTATATATGATAATCCCAATAATAATATAGAAAAAAATAAAATGGTTTAGAATCTGGATTACAGGAAGTACATTCAAGAATCCCAATAGAGAAATTTTCCTCACATCAGGCTTATCATCCAACACCAGAAATCAATTTTTGTAATCATAGATGCATCAATAGTAAATAGGTAAATGAATAAATAAAAGTTATGGTATCTGAATTATTATACCCCCCACTACTTTCACAAACTCTTGACTTACAAGTTTGGTATGGGTTCTAAGGTTACACCTTATACCTTATCTACCCAAACCTGATTTACTAGCTCACGGTTATTCAAACATCGGGCCACCCACCAGGTCCCTCATATCATGAAATAGAAAATAAATCCTACTCAGGATCCTTATAGACGTTATATATGAAGATGTGTCCTATATGGGGACCTCAATAATTTTATATGTAGGAGGAGGAACCAAAATTTGATCCTTTTAAGGGTATACATAGGCAGATGCACCCTACATGGGATCATTGAAAGGAGTGAACAATTAAAAGGGATCCTATAAGGGATTCCCTATTCTAGCATGTATATGAAGGAATCCCATAGGGGTCCTTAGAAATAATGATAAGGTTGCGGAATAATATAGAGGATCATCTAGGTCATAAGATAAGAAATATACTTGGCCTAAAAGAAAAAGTATTTGAATACTAGTCTAGAGAGATTTTTTATTTCCTATCTCAGATCAAGAGTCTCTCTCTTAGGAGATATCTAGTTTAGATTACCAGAGGAAGAACTTATTTATCTAGTAAAAATACCAAAGAACCTATGAAAAGTCCTAAAATAACCTCATGGGTTTCACCATCATAATATACTTGAAGAGACGGTCAAAATTTTCTACTCATGTGCTGAATTCTTACATCAGGGTGCAAATATATGAAAAAACCTTAAAGGGGTAGCAAGAAAAGAGCATAAGACGTGTATACCTTAGTACATGATGTGAACTCTCGAAGCCTCACCTAGGCATGTACTCTAGCTGGACATGGGGGTTAAAACCCAAGTACATGGAGTGCAATTTATGTACCCAACATGTATCCTACATGGGGTACCTGGATGTGTATCCCACATGGACTGTCCATGTGTTTTACTTGCACAATTATAAAATCGGCCTATTTACATAGTTAAAACCCGTGGTAATAGGGCCCAAAACTATAACTATATCCTACAACCACAGTTTTCTTAAACCATGGATGCTATGGCCATTGCAATAGGGTCTGACCTATTGCCACAATTTAAATCAGTGCAATAAGTGGGCTATTGCTATGGTTTTTCAAACCGTGGCAATAGGTCTCATCATTATCCACCGTGGTAGTTGACCTATGGCCATCATTTGAACTGTGGCCATAGTTGTTATTGCCACAGTTGTAAACTGTGGCTTTAGCCTCAGAAAACTATGGATATAGCCCAAAAAATAATATGTCACCACCAGATTCGATCTCAGTACCTCATCTATCAGATTCTGCCGCCTAACCACTACACCACAAATATTTTAAGGTATATATATATATATTATGTTATATATCTTATTAAAAACTATGGTGGTATCCTAAAAACTATATCAAAGAGCTTCACACTATTTTTCTATAATTTTTTTTCTATATCACAAAGGCGGGAGACCTATATCCACGATTTTAAAAAATGTGGCTATAGACCCCAACTATGGCCACAATTTTAGTAAAACTATGGCTATAGACTACCTATAGAGATAGTTTTGAAAACTATGGCTATAGGTCCATGGAAATGTCCTAGTTTTATACTTATGTTTTCCATGTACCTCTACACGTCGTGTGACCCACACAAGGTATGGTTGTGTCCTCTACATGGCCATGTGTTCATACAAGGGATGTCTAGATAGGTACTCGGTTACATGACTGAGTCCCAATACATGGAGTGTTATACCCTATACATGGTTTGTACTTTTAAATGGCCATATTACCTAAATAAGAAGAACACTTGACATGTGTTCCAAAACAATAGGTCATGTGATCAAGATTTTTGAATGGGACACCTTGGTTTTCTCCTCAAAAGGTATAGATTGACCCATAAGGGGTCCTAAGAAGTAGTAATAGGGTCTTAAAACTAAAAATTAGAAAATACATGTTCATTTATAGACAAAATTAAAAATTTACCACCTTTAGGAAGAATCTGCCAAAGCTTCACCCATTTTCACGATCCACGACTGTCGTACGATGATTCGTCTCCTCCCAAGCTCCACAGTGGAACCTATCTTATTCTCCCTCTATCCCTTTATATCCCTATACCTTTCTCTCTCAGTTGCGTGAAGGAGGAATCAAACATGGGAGGGGGGTATGTGAAAATCCCAAGGGATGGAGAAAAAAAATAAAAATATATAAAGAAAAGGAAGAAATGAAAAGAGAAAATTAAAAGGGGAACAAAACATTCCTAGCCTTAGTGCCTGAACTGCGTTTATACCTTAACTATGAACCCCCCCCATTACAGACTCAAATAAATAGATATAATCTAAATCTAACACTACATTCTTTAGATAGAGTCAAACTAATGTGTGAAAGTAAATTTATATTTAATTAAATATATACTAAATATTAATTATTTGACATAAATTAAAATGGTTTTTAATTCCACTAATATACTTTCCTAGGGTAAAAACGATACTAAAATACTAAATAAGTGTTTAGAAAAATCATCATAGATCATATAATAAGTAAAAACAACCATTTTACCATTTACATGCATCTGAAAGTCAAATTTACAGATTGGAAAAACACGAGTTCTTACAATCTCCCCACCATAAACCAACTCATCCCTAAGAATCCTTGGTAGTAAAAATAGCTCCAATGATCTTATCCCAAGAATCTACATAACTATGCTATCTCGATTTTCCAATGAATAGACTCATAGGGTAATGAACTCTCCTACATGATATACACTTAGCTATGATCCATCTAGTACTCCCCATGTAACACTCTAACCCCAGTTACCCAGAGTCGGTGCATTATTACATAACATTGGAATAATCACAAGGGATCAAATCCTGAAAGACTGATCAGTTTAGTAGCCTTGGAATTTTCCTTGGTTGAGGGTATGTTAACCTTCTGTATAATAGTTAAATCATTTTTATTAAATTATTCAAGAACCATATACATAAATATAATATTTTTTATGATCTTATAAGATTGTTTTATTAATAAAAATTCAGAAGTATCATTGTTTTGGGTGTTAACTGATTCGTCTTCCTTTATATGTTTTGTTACATAAGACATGTTTGTTATGGATAAGATGTATTTGATTCATATGAATAATTATATTAATTTTTTAAAAATTGTTTTTAATCATCAAATGAAATTTATTCTTGAATGGTTACGATGGGGAATGAATCTCAACACGTTCATGGAGACGGTAATCCGTATGTACACATGAGTGACAATACCATTATATTGATGGTAAAATAGTATATAATTGGTTGGTATATCATATATAAAGAATCATTGACATGTTATATTTATTATTTACATCAATTATACTCCTTATTATACCCATACCGATAATTAAGTGTTGAATAACAACTACACCACGACGTGGAGATGGTAAGCCGTACGTACGCACATATGGTGACCTATCATTCATAGGATGGATTGAAAAATGACTATAGTTATACCATATTTATAATAACATCATATTATGTATAAGGCACTATAGTTATTATTTTGTTATAAAAAAACAAAGAAAGAGAAAGTGAAATAAGAAAAGAACTTTGAAAGAGGTGGTTAAATTATTACCTCGTTTTCGGGTGTTTCCTTTTGAGTTGATCAAAAGGGATCCTTAGGTTGGATTTATGATAAAAGTTAGGACTATAGGTCAAATTAAGGTTAGTTGGGAGGATTTTTGAGTAGGGTTTGGCTGAGTCAAAAGGCTTTGAAGGTGTTATTTTGAGAGAAGGGGAATTACTCTTTTATAAGAGAGGTGAGGGTCACTTGAGGAAAATCTTGAAATATTATTTTATTATACAGTCATATTCATTTTATAATGGATCCAAAATTATTTTCTTAAAGGATAAGGTGGATATGGGTCGAAAACCTCTCAACCAATAGGTTTTAGACTAGTTTAGGTCATCTTATTAACTTTATCTTTTAGATTTAACTCTTAGTTAAATAGTTTAACTTTTACCATGTATTCTTGTATTATTATAATAAATCATTAATAAACTTACAATAAAAAGACAAGAGAACCCCAAGTGGTTAATTATTGATATATATAATATTATATAAGTCCTTTGGCCGAAACTTATATTTTTTGGAATATTATATCAATTAATAATATAGTATTTGTTTTAAAAACTCATTTATGTCTATTTTGACACTATTTAGTATTTGGTTTTTGTGAATGTCATAAAAACTTTATAACATAGAAAAAGATTTATTTAATCAATCATAACATGTCATAATAACCTATAAAATCAGTGGAATTAATCAAAAGTCTCAATTTATTTTTATTTGGATATTTATAATATCAATTATTTTAATCTTTCATTAATAAGGTAATTACTGCATCATCATTGTGTCATAAATAAATTTAATTTTTTAATGTCTGAAAATTATAAATAAAATACCATTATTTAGGAAATTTTTTTATATTTATAAATAATATTTATAGTCGAATTTATATTTTATATAACCCTATATTAAAAATGGTTTAGTTATTACACTTTGAATTTGACACTTTTAACTCTTCTTTAAATAAAATAATAATAAATGTACTAATCTAATTCAAGTTGACCAAAAGGATAATATTTTATTAATAAGGTTGGTTTTGGTCGAAATACACTTATCCAATAGAATTTGGACATGTGTTAGGGTAATTATAAAATCATTTTTTACCTTTAATTACCCTATTTACTTTTAACTGTGGTAAATAAAAGTCAAAAGTTACTATTAACCAAAAATTATTGTCATATTATTGAACCACATTTTAATTACTAATGTAAACTGTGTCTCTCAGATTCTTTAAATTCAATTTAAAGAAGTGGTAAAATTATGTTTTATGCAAATTTGCAAATGTGTCTAGAAGGGGGTAAAAGACGGTAAAAAGTTAAATAAGGTTTTATACATCTAATAGTCTTATAAAATGTATTCAATGAATTAAATTTAACATATATAGGTATTATTTATTTATTTTGACTTAAAATAAATTTAAATTAAATAAATAATTATTTAAATAAAGTCAGTTTTAAACAATAATGCAGTGTTTTTCACTATTCATCAAAAATTGAATGTTTTCAGAAAAATAAAAAAAATTAACCCTAAGCTAATTTTAATATTATGAACCCAAAAATGAAGTCCATTTTAAAAAATAAATTTATAAAATTTCAAAAAGTGGGTATTACTATTCATAATGACTAGTTTGATTTGTCTTGGTGTGCTAAAACTTCAAGTTGCGTATAGCGCAAGCAACTGAATTATTTAAAGGGAAACGTACCATGTAAGCTTAGAGTGTTACACCCCACTATAAGAACGTCTTTATTGTCACCTCAAATACATGTTATAATCTCAACATTAGATAGAAAACACTAAAATTCAACTGAAAATGAGGTTCAATACCCTCAAATAGAGAATGATGGAATCCTCTCCATAAGTATTGTTGTATATCGCTCTTTAAGATTAACCTAAATAAGTTCCTTCATCAAAATTGAAAAGATATATAAAAATATCATCATATAACTGATACTCTCTCAGCATACTCAGGAAGATGTCCTGATATAGGGCATGATCATCTCTAAACTAGGAGTATTCTAATATTCCATTGATCTGTGTGTATAAATCTCTCAATCCATGATCACATCAAACAAGTTTCACTTTCTTTAAACCAAACCCTAACAACACATATCTTGATAATGAGTTTACAGGTCCAAACATGGTCAACCGTCTCATGAAACCCTATTTATTATCAATGTCTACTATACCACGAAGTGAAATTCATCATTTTGTCCTTAAATTTTGAGAAACCATGTGTACAAAAAGTTATTGAAACCATCGGTCCTTTAATAATGTCCTACCACTCAAAGATTTATGATGTAAATAGAACAATAAATAATAGACACATACCTTTATCATCTAACTCATGCTAAGGATATTTTTCCATCAACAAGTCCAAGTTTACTATGCTACATGACATGTTAGTATAATTAAGCCAAAGTATCCCTTATAACTCTTCAAAATCTAGAACCTCACTCATACCATGATATTTCCATGACTTCCCATCACACAATGTCTTTTATGAAGTTTAATCATCAACTGTGTAACCACTTATTGATTGGGTTAGTCACCCAAAAATTCCTTCCTATCAAATCCAGTCTTGAATAACAATCACCCTAGGTGATTCATAAAAAGTTGAAGGCATATCACCATACCTATATCAAAATACCTGATAACCTAACATGAATCAGTCTAAAAAATAGTGTATAACCAATATCACTACTTAAAAATGCATCCATAAACCTAGAAAACCTCTCATGTAGATTTACCTTGATCAAAATGAATGTTTTCCTAAAAGGTTCTATGTCACAAATAAGGATCTCTAGGTATCACATATAGTTCTACCAGTCATGTCTCATATGGGGTCACTACGTCTAACCTCTTATCCCAACATTCAAAACTATCCAAGGAAGGTAAATACCACAATGACTTATAAGAGTAAAAAACTCTCAAGAATTAGCCTTCCAGGGCCCTAATCCTCTCTAATAATCCTCAAAAGGGACTTCCCCTAGAGTATCATGAGATAAAGAATAGGTGATACAAAACTGAAACTCATTGGGAATCCATATATGCTAATACACCCTCAAGGTCTAGTTTATAAGAAATTTACAGTTACCTATCATCATCGTACTTAGTGATCTGACTAGATAGCCATAAATGAAGGTTTGTTATATAGAATGTCATTCCATGCCATGTGGGAAAACACAATATAGGTTGTTATTAACACTGTAAGTAATTGATCCTATGAAAGAATACCCTATTAGGGGTCTAACACATGGAAATCATATTCCCTATCAACTTAATAAGGTCACTATACCTCATGTTCAGGAGGTCTGGGTCATGAGCCTCACCATTAAACACCTCAACATAGATCTACATCATCTTCCATCAGAATGAAATATATATACAAGTTGGAACAATTGAGTAGAATTCCCATAAAAATCTATATGGTAAAAAATCATTTAGGTTTTTTTGACAATTTAAACAATTAGCCTCTATCATCAGTAAATTCACACACTAGTAGGACTATAACATGTGAATCCTACGTGGAAAATATATTGTATGAGACACATTTTTCCTTTTCTATCCAAGAGTTAAAATCAATCATTGGACTCTTTCCAATGGGATAAGAGCTAGAAATCCATAATAAATCATCAAATACAAACAACATGTGCATTATTTAATGTGAAATTCATTTAAAACTATAACATCATATTTTAGAAAAACAATACCAAATCCCCAAAAACCATGACTTCTTACTAGAATAAGTGTTCTCGATGAACCAGTTTCCAACACATCCTTAATACAAATATCTACCATATACCAAATAGTATCAAAATAGGAAAAGAAAAATCCTCTGATACGAGTTTTCAATATCCTCATCTAGATGCCACTAAACCAGTTCTCTAGGATAGTTCAACACAAGGCCTCAAGTGTGCCTCTCCATACTCTAGAGTCTTTCGAATAGAAATGACAATCTACGGTGTGTCTGTGGAGAAACTATGCCCTTATATCATAGTAAAAAATAGTAGAAATGACTAGATGTCATCAAAATTAGTATATAAATAGAGTGAAAAATATTAAAATAAATTGAAATAAAACATGATATAATAATAAATGAAATGTTATAAAATCCTGAACTACCATGTCATAAATACAACATGAATCCCCTATTGGGAAAATCACATATACAAGAGTATATAAAGGAAATAAAAATAAAATTATATGAATCTACCACAAAATTTGAGCTAGACTAGATACCTAGTCTCCAAGACACTACTGAACTATTTTAGTCAGATAATAAGGAACCACATGAGCATCTCGTCTCGATCATGAAACCTTATGCCTCATCGTTATTCAACATTTAGCTAATCCACTTGAAAAGATAGAAATAAGGTATATACACACAATGAGGTTCATGTATAGGGGTGAGAAATAATATCAGTAGGCCAGCCTAATGATGAACCTATAAATATTATTTCTTAAGTGAATTATCATGGAATATGCTCAGACTAGCCAAGACACAACTTGAAATGGTAAATAAAATAATTAATGTGAAACCAAAGTCAATCCCTAGGTCTGTGATCTCAGTTAACTGGTCAATATACCATCATGTATATATATATATAGTATATTACAATAAATAAATAAATAAATATATATATACATGAGTAAGGTGGAAAATTACATAAATAAGAACCAGTCAATCCCTGGGTCTATAATCCTGATTTTCTAGAAATCATATGAAAAGGGAATTAAGATGGATGTTGTACCACTCAATACATGTATAATTAAGTCAGTCATTGGGTCTATAATCCTGAAAAACAATACATCCTTTAGCTAGTATGGAAAATGACTTCGAGTATGATACATCACCGCATGGGGATAGATTTCCTAACCTTGGGTTCACCCTTACTCACCTCCAATCACTATAATAATGGATACCATATACTAATGGAAAATAAAATATATGATCACTGAGATGGATTCTATACCACTCAAGTCATACGAATCTAGTTCTATGTTAGAATCCTAGGTCCCAATCCATAGGAAATCTTGACATTATGACCTTGATAATCCCTAAGGGGATGATCCTTAGGAGATCTATAAAAGTGATGCTCTCTCGATCTAAGTACATGATCAACATTCTTTCATATAAATGGATCGAACACCCCATACCCAGGAAGTACCTCTGGGCGATGTAGTAATGGTTCACCAATCGACCCTAGGGATCATCCTATGTGTCACTTGAGGAGATTGTAATCATCCATTGATTATATGTCACATAAACAATGAGTATCATTGTGTCCAAAACCGTAATCAAGTAATCAATTAGGGAGAGTGTAATCATCCCCATCTCTCAAGTACCAAAAAAATATATAATCCATGATTGAACATCATAATAACATGGATTCCATTCCTAAGAATCACAAAAATAGGGAAACTATCCCCATATATCATAATCCTAGGGATTCCATGTCTGAGTATCATAAACATAGGGTATCCAAGCCTAAATATGATAATCATAGAAATTCCATACCTGAGTATCATGAAAATAGGGACACCAAGAAGGGATTTCATAATCAATAAGGCTCAAAATAATGATCCAATTAAGTACATATGGGAATCATAATAATAATATATAAAAAAATAAAAAGGCTCAAAAGCTGAATCCAAGGAAGTATATCCGAGTATCCAAATAAAGAACGTTGCATAAGGCTTGGATTATCATCTAAAAACCAAGAAGTACATATAGTAATCATAATTAAATCAATAGTAAATAGGTGAATTCATAAATAAAGAATGAGGGTGGACGAAAACCTAAACCCACCACTACTTCCACAACCTGATATATTATAAGTTTTCATGGGTTCTAAGGTGAAACATGATACCCACTCAACCCAACTATGATATAATAGATCATGGCCAGTCAAACATCATGGAACCCACTAGGTATTGCATGTTAAGGCATAAAAAAGGAAACCTACTTAGGTTCCTTGGAGACAACACATAGGAAGAGGTTTCCTACATGGGAATGTCAATAGTAGTGTCCATAGGTAGAAGCATCCAACATGGGATCATCATAATGGTATAGATATGAAATGGAATTTTACATTGGATCCTTAGAAATGGTAAACTTGCGAAAGGGATCCTACAAGGGATTCCCTAGGTTATCATGCATGTGAAGGCATCCCACAGGGGTCCTCAAGAATAATGATAAGGTAGAGGCATCCTACATGGTATCCTCTAGGTCAAAGGACAAGATGGACCCTTTTCCCAAAAGGAAAAGTCTTTGAATAACATTATAGAGAGATGGATCATAGCCCATCTCAGATCAAGTGTCTAACCATTAGAATATATCTTGATTCAACAACTGGGGAAAGAACCTCTCCATGTAGTAAAAGGAATGAGATGCCTCCTAAGGGTCTTTAAATCAACGCAATGGTTTCACCATTGCGATATATACAAAAATATACTCAAAATGGAATACTTATGTTTAAAATTATGATTCTGATCCATAAAGATACCAAAAAACCCTTTAAAGGGTAGTAAGGGAGGAGTACACTGCCTATATACCTTGGTAAATGGAGTTTTCCCTCAAACCCTCACCTGGTCATGTACTTTAGCTAGATTTGGCATGTAAAACCCAAGTACATGGATTTTAAATCATGTTCATGGAATGTACCTTATACGGGGTAACTATCCATGTACTTCACATGGCCTGGACATGCACCACTACATGGCGTGCGACCCACACGGGGTCCGGTCATGTATTATACACAACCATGTGCCTCTACATGGGCTGTCTAGCTGGGTACTCAGATACACGACTGAGTCATAAAAAATGGAATGTACACCCTATACACAACATGTACTTATAAAAGATCATATTCACTGAAGGTGAAGAACAAATGATGTGTATCCTTTAACTACACATCGTGTGATCAATATTTCTGAATGAAAAACTCCTCAAATCAGCCATAACCCTGGTTTATTGATTATAAGGTATAGATCAACCATCAATGTGTCCTAAGTAGTAGTAATAGGGCTTTAAAACTAGAAAGTATTATGTCTATGGGGAAGGAGCCTAGTTATCACGACCCGACCCTACCAGTCTCGAGATGTGACTACCCCAAGACCGCCTCCATAGGCCAGGGGCTGGAGACAAGCGCCAAAGGCATAAAAATATCAGGGATGCATTTTTCTAAGTACCTGTACACACACACACACAACCCACTCAATGCAGAAGTCAAGAGTAAAAAGAAAACCAAAGTACAAATTACAATATCCCAACCAAAAAGCATGCATCGACCTCTAAAAACAGAACAAGTAAAGTGATGAAAAGTGGAATGACAAGTAAACTGAACAGTAAAGGGAAAAACACGCGCCCAACCAGAAAGGTTCCACAACCTGGCAACAGGTAAACGAAAGTAAACAACTGAAGAGTCTCACACCTGAAAGTTCTAATACAACCATTGAACGCAGCCTGAGCTCCTGTGTCCTATACGCTCCTTCGTAGTCTCGATCGAACTATCCGTCGTCTATAAGGGCTCATTAAGTGTGGGAAATCCCAAGCAAGGGTGAGTACAAAAATACTCAGTAGGATGCCCTGAAAGCTTGAGATAGCAACAAAGGAGGTACTAAAATGGTGAGAATTAGACAGAACAAAGAACAGTGTAAGAGTATAATAGAGAAAGTGCAGCTCAACCCAATAAAAGAAAGGAAGTAGACTTGTCCAAACCAAGAGGAGCTAAACACAGAAATCACGTGGCATACCCTACGTGTCTTCGCCCCTCCTAGAAGGAGAGTAACTGAACCCAAGGAGTGGGAACAAAAGTAGGGTGTATATATATATATATGCTCAATAAGAAACCCAAATGAGTGTGTAAGGGGATCTCTATCTCCATGATTAGCCTAGGAAAAGTCGCCAACAGTTTTAAGGATGTCCATCAATGATGCCCTAATTTCTCGCACGTCAAAGTTGTCTCATCTCTAAACCGTACAACCAGGGTTCCCGCTCCGGTAATCAGGGAGAAAAGTCACTGACTAGACTCATAGAAAGGGTTGAGTCTGAAAGAAGTTGCCGGGTAACCCACTGCCTAGACCAACTGGAGGGTAAACCCTAAGAGGTCGTCACGTAACCCACTGCCCAGCCCCGCTGGCGGGTAAACCCTAAGGTTAATGGGTAACCCACTGCCCAGGCCCCGCTGGAGGGTAAACCCTAAGGTCAAAAAGTAACCCACTGCCCAGTCCCTACTGAAGGGTAAACCCTAAGATCAAAGGGTAACCCATTGTCCAACCCCAATATAGGGTAAACCCGGAACTGGTCCTATAATTCCTCAATACCCATGACATCACTAGGTGTCACTAACATCGCTACTGTGCGTTGGTTCAGAGTGCGTCAAAAGAACCTCCAACCAATGCCCTTTAATGTTTCCACATTTAATGAGATCTCCAATGAGGCTCCTCACGCCCAAAAATATTACACTATTGCAATCCTTGCGGAAAATCATGTGAGATAGACTATTTAATCGCTTGAAACGGACTACTGAAGAAAAAGTTATTTAACCCCACTTTATTCCCATATGGAGTCTCGTGGGGCCCACACCTCAGTCTCGGAAATGGTCAAGAAAATTGCACCATCACGATGATCTGGTAAAAACAAGACAAATCAACTATTCGTTCGCCCCGAATGGACGTCTAATGAAAAAGTCGCAAAATGTTGCACACAACTTGAGTGACGGCCCATAGGGCACACACCTCAACACCAAATTCAATTCCTGAAACCACCCTGGACTACTTCATCATGACTCCAGGGTTGCAACACCGCTGACAACGCCTGAAACGGACTCCGGATGTGCTCGAGCCATCCAAAAGAAGAATTCTGGCGAGGTACTAAGTAAGACTTAATGGGCGTGTCGCGCCACAGAGCTCCTGTATCGGGAATTAAAAATCCACGAGACCATCTCAAAATATCTGTCTCGATCCGAGGATTGCGTCTCCATAGATAGAACGTGAATCTGACACTTGGTTTACAGGTTAGGGGCGTTTTAATACAAATAGACGGAGACGGGGTGGGCCAGTCCGGTTCGGCTGGTCCACCCCCTTTAGACTGGCGGTCCGTGGCTTGGCCGCCCAGACCGCCCGGTCCACCGCGGCCCACGGTTCACCCCGTGAGCCCCACCACCTCACCTAGACCAACACAATCCGGTCCGGATCTTTTCCATGGAACCACGTTTTTCGGGTCCCGGTCTGCTCCCTAGGTCACGAAGACCCTGGTCTCCAGTTGCACACCGACCGGCAAAGTCGGCCAGCCGCACGCCCGAGCCCGCTATTCCACCACCTGAGGAGCCCTCCATGCCACCGCCTAGGGAGCCCACTATGCCGCCGCCTGGGGATCCCACTGCGCCGCTGCCTAGAGTCGCAGGACCGCTGTGTGGAGCCACCGGACCGCCCTGGAACCGCCAAAAAACGAGGGTTTGGACGAAAAACTTCCTGGGGCTACCCCAGAACACCCTGGGACTCATATTTTCGATCCAAAAAGAGGGTTGGGAAGACCGGATCAAACCCTATGCATCTATGGCCTCCACTTGATAGTTAAACAACATTTTGGTGCTATAATTTGAGTTTGAAGAAGTTATAGAAATTTAAAATGAAAACGCACGACCATACCTCGCAGGGCGTAGCCCATCGCTTCACAAACGATCTTAAGGAGCCACAACCGACTTGGAGAGGATCTTGAAGACGATTTATTTCGCCAGGGAGAGTGTAAGTGGGAAGAAGGAGGGGGAGGGGTGGATGTGTTTAAGTATGGAAAAAAATTAATTAAAAATTAATTAATTTTAAACACCCATCAATAGAACCATACCCAAACTCTCGATGGGGTCGAGGTTAATCCACTCCTAGGGTAAAATCCACGTTCTGAGCGCAACGATCGTCTCAGAATTTTAATCTGAGCCTCCATTCAATAGTTATAAAGTTTACGCCTGAGGCCGCTAAATTATGAAAACGCCCTTGGTAGCGTTTTCCACAGAAGGGTCACGCACGCGAAATTTACACCCCTCCTAGGGTAAACGACATGCTTCGAACTCAAAGGAGCCCTCAGTTTTACCATCTATGAAACCATTTAAGAGTTATTCTATTTATTTGGTATGTCTAGTGTGAACGCACTTAAAATTCAATTTTGGACACACCGGGGCTCAGAATCAGACACCGTCTGAACGCCCTACTCTGGAATAACATCAAGAAAATTTCAAAGTCTTACAGGTTCAAAACCCAGGTTCTTACATCATTCGATCCTTCAAGTATTTCATCCCCAAAAAACAAAACTAAAAAAACAACTTGGGATATTGATATCGCATTTGGATCTCCCATTACTAGGTGCTCTCCTGCACCCTCCCGTGCTGCCACAACACTCGAACCAAAGGAATGGTTCGTCCACGCAGAGTCCTCTCCTACCGGTCCTCAATCGCCACTAGGTGCTCTGAATAGGTGGATCCATCCTGAATGTACAGCTCTCCCCAGTCGATGAAATGCATGGGGTCGTGCACGTATTTCCTCAGCTGCGACATGTGGAAGATGTCATGCACCCTCTCCAGCTGTGGGGGTAGAGAAAAATGGTAGGCAACCTCACCAACCCTGCACGCGATCTCAAAAGGCATAATGAACCTCGAGGATAGCTTGCCTCCCTGGATAAATCTCTATGTTCCACGCCATGGGGAGACTATAAAAAAGACATGGCCCCCCCTGCTCGAACTATAAAGTCCTACGACGATGGTCTGGATAGGACTTATGTCTGCTCTGAGCCATCCTCATCCGCTCACGAATGACCTTCACCTTCTCCATTGTCACCCGCACCAACTCTGGGCCCATGAGGGAGGTCTCCCCAACCTCTTTCCAACACAATGGTGACCTGCAGGGTCTCTCATAAAGGGCCTCAAAAGGTGTCATGCCGATAGTTGAGTGATAAATGTTGTTGTACGCAAACTCCACCAAGGGTAGGTGATCCTCCCAGCTTAGGATAAAGTCTAACACGCATGCCCTGAGCATATCCACCAACACCTGGATAGTACGCTCCATCTGCCTGTCTGTCTAGGGGTGAAAAGTTGTACTCATCCGTAGCTGAGTCCCAAATGCCTCCTGTATGCCTCACCACAATCGTGACATAAACTGTGTGTCACAGTCAGAGATGATCATCGAGGTTACTCCATGAAGAGGGACGATCTTCCGAATGTACAGCTGCCCTAGACTCTCCACCAAGCTATACTCCCTAATGGCAAGGAAGTGCACCGACTTCGTGAGTCGGTATACTATCAATCAAATTGAATCGTGGCCCTTCTATGTACATGGAATCCCTGTGATGAAGTCCATAGATATGCCATCCCACTTCCACTCCAGGATATTAAAGGGCTGCAACAACCCTATAGGAACCTGATGCTCTGCCTTCACCTGCTAATAGGTGAGACACTGAGAAACGAACTCAGCTACACTTCGCTTCATACTAGACCACCAAAATTGCCTCTGAAAGGTCTCTGTACATCATCCCCACACCGAGATGTACAGTGAAGGGAAAAGTGTGGAATTCCCACATCACCTCCTCTTGCATCTCAACTGGTACTACAGCTCGCCCCTAGAATAGGATCTCGTGATTCCCTCATTTGGAATACCCATCGAGTGCGTCGCCCATGGATATCTAATGATGCAGTACCTCACTGTCGATATACCCTAGCTGGGACCCTCTCACATGCTCAAGGAGCGAAGGAGTCAGTACCATCGACTACAGAATGGTCGTACCCTCCTACTCCACCATGGTCAGATGTAGGGAAGCCAACTGCTCTGAAGCTTCCTGCACTAGACAAGCCTGAGACTTTATACTAAGGGCATCTGCTTCCACATTTCCCTTCCCGAGAGTGTAGAATATCTCAAAATCATAGTCCTGTAGAAACTCCAGCCAGCGCCTCTACCTCAGATTCAGATCCCTCTGAGTGAAGATGTACTTGAGACTCTGGTGGTCTGAGTAGACCACAAAAAGCTCACCTAGAAGGTAGTGTCTGCATAACCTCAATGCGAAGACCACCGCTCCCATCTCCAAATCATTAGTCGCATAATTATTCTCATGGGACCTCAAATATCTTGACCCATATGCAATCACTGCCCACTGTTGCATCAGCACGCACCCGAGCCCATCCCCTAAAGCATCACAGTATACCACAAACTCAACGCCCTCATCTGGAAGCCTCAACACTGGAGCACTAGTCAGACTCTTCTTCAACTCCTCGAAGGCCTTTTGGCACTGATCAGTCCAGGTGAACAGTCGTACCTTTCGTTTCAATGCGGTCAAAGAGGCATCAATCCTAGATAAGTCTTCCACAAACCTCTAGTAGTACCCTACCAAGCCAAGGAAGCTCTGAAACCCAGACGCATTCTTGGGTGGATCCCAAGCAAGAAATGCCTCTATCTTCAGGGGATCTATGGCTAAACCCTGTTCCGAAATGACATGCCCCAGAAAGTGGATCTCATGAATCTAGAACTGACACTTCAAGAGCTTCCCACACAGCTGGTGCTCCCGGAGTAAGTCTAGGACCATCCTTAAATGCTCAGCATGCTCCTCCACTGTTGCAAAGTAGATGAGTATGTCATCAATAAAGAAAACCATGAACCAGTCCATGTACAACTGGAAGATCTGGTTCATAAAATCCATGAAAACAGTAGGGGCATTCTTCACGCCAAAGGGAATCACCAAAAACTTGTAATTCCCATAACGACAATAGAAATCCAACTTCGGGATATCAGCCTCACAAACCCACAACTAGTGGTAGCCGGATCGAAGATCAATCTTGGAGAACCACTTCGCACCTCTCAACTGGTCAAAGAGGTCTTCAATCCTCGGAAAAGGGTACATTTTATTTATCGTGGACTAATTCAGGCGACGATAATCCACAAAAATCCATAGGCTTCCATCTACCTTCTTTACAAACAAAACTGGAGCTTCCCAGGGGGACACACTAGGCCTGATTAATCCTTTCTTAAAAAGGTTTTCCAACTAATATCGTAGCTCCCGAAGCTCTGTGGGTGCTATCCGATAAGCCGCGCATGATATCAGGGAAGTACTTAGCTGAAAGTCAATGCAGGACTCCATCTCTCACCATAGAGGTAGTCCTGGGACATCCTTGAGAAAGACGTCCATGTAGTCCTCTATAACGATAGGGGTCCAAGTGCTTGTAGCGTATGCTAATCCAAAAGCTATTCTCGCCAACTGATGGGAAAATGGTCATGGGCTCCTGCTCAGAGTACCCATCTGCTCTACCATGAGGTCTCGTTCAACTATAATGGTCAACCTCATCCCATCAGAGTGCACACCTCTGACTCCTCTGCAATGACAGTAGATCTGGGCGTGAACCAAAGAAAGCCAATCCATGCCCAGGATGACGTCGTAAGGTTCCATCGTGATGACCAATAGGTCCAACATGAAATTCCCTCCTCCAAACGATAGTTCACACTCTCTGCAAACAAGGTTCACTAACGATGCACTTCCCGTAGGAACCCTGAGGCTAAGCACAATTGTCAGCGCCACTACTGGGAGCTCCAAATCCCGTAACAAAAGCATCGATATAAAAGAGTGGATGGTGTCTGTGTTTACTAGTATCGAAGTAAGCGTAGAGTAAACAGAAAGCGTACCTCGGACCATCTCATGTGATGGGGGGTCACGAACACCCATTGCCTAAAGCTTCCTGTGACCTCTACCACCAGCTCCCAGAGACTAGCGTGGGCTGCCCGGTGGTGGCAGTGCAATGACCTCAAATCACCATCCCCCACCTTCAGGTCCTGCCTGTACTGCCTCCCTGAGGACCACCCTATCCTCGCCTGGGAGATCCCTAGTCATGGCGCTGCCTCTGCCGCTGCGATGCACCCACTACCTACCACAACTGCTCGGTATGCCTGGTCTGGGAGTCCCATGCTAGGTGACCATTTCCGTCACAAGCATAGCACCAGCTCTCTCCTGACTTACCCGGTGCTCTACGGTGACACTGCATTGTACGACCCTTCTCCTGAGTCTACTCACGGAAGGGTCTCCTCGACTGAGGTTCTGCTCTCTGTCACCTGCCTACTACTAAAGACTCTACTCTGAAGCGGCCAGTGCTAGGCCCTACCAGCTGGCATCCCTCAGCCAAGAAGCTCTCTGTCACGTGTGCCCTCTCTAGTACCCCGACATAAGTAGGTATGCATAGGGGTACTACACTAGCACATATTTCCCTACAAAGACCCTTCTCAAACTTTTGGGCTCAGAAATAAACTATCGCGGATCATATCCTGCAAGTAGCGTGTCAGATCGGTAAATTGGGCCGAGTACTACGCCACGGTAATCCCCCCTACTTCAGCTTAAGAAGCTCCTGAATCCGAACGAAGCATAAACAAGAGGGGGAGTACTCCTCCCAAAAGTGTTGCTGGAAGCTATCCCACGTGAGAGACGACTTGTCGTGGGTCTACGTAACCAACCCCCCCCCCCCCCCCCCCCCAACGCCCGGCCATCCCGAGGAAAAGGCTAGAATCTAGGGCTACCATCTGGTCCACTGGCGTCTGTACCAACCTAAAAAGTTTGTCCATGGACTCTAGCCAGTCTTCCGCTGCCTGGGGATCCCAGTCCCCGCATAACTTCTGTGGTTGCTGACGCTGGAAGTCTCGGAGTGCACTCAGCCTGCGCTCAACCTCGGTCTGTGCTGTCTGTACTAACCACCTCTCTCTAGATAGAGGGGATACTACTGAACCACTGGGTGGAAGGGGATCATGTGAGGGTCCTTGAACTAACGCCTCATCGTTCTCTAGGTCGTCGTCACAAATTGGAGAGGGTAACCTGGTTGGCTGATGTCGTAGGGGCATCCTAAAAATTATCAAGGATTACCGAAATCAGATGAGCATATATATATATATATATAAAAGTAATCACAAAGGGGAGTTAACTCAACAAGGAAATTCAAATACTCAATCCTACCGGATGCATGTTCCGAAGCTCCCTGCAACAAGTGTCTCAGTGTGCTGAGTTGACAAGCAGGTTATCAGGGTCCTCGTGAATGGATAAGTTGACCACCCATACCATCACTGGAATCCTTGGACTGAGAGCCGCTCTTGAGACACATCGACACTATTTCCCTAAATCCCAACCAATTTCTTTTTTTAGGGACGTCCGAACAACAACCCAAGGAATGAACCACCTCTGATACCACTTTGTCACGAACCGACCCTATCGGTCTCAAGCCGCGACTACCCCAAGCCCGCCTCCATAGGCTAGGGGCTGGCGACAAGTGTCGAAGACGTAACAATCTCAGTGAGGCCTTTTCCTAAGTACATGTACACACACACAACCCACTCAATGTAGAAGTTCAGAGTAAAAAGGAAACCATAGTATGGACTACAATATCCCAACCAAAAAGCATGCATCAACCTCTAAAAACAGAACAAGTAAAGTGCTGAAAAGTGGACTGACAAATAAACTAAACAGTAAAGGGAAAAACACACGCCCAACCAGAAAGGTTCCACAAACTGGAAATAGGTAAATGAAATTAAATAACAGAAGAGTCTCACACATGAAAGTCCTACTATGACCACTGAACGTATCCCAAGCTCATGTGTCCTCTACGCTCCTCCATAGTCTCGATCGACCTGTCCATTGTCTACAATGGCACACCAAGTGTGGGAAAAGCCCAAGCAGGGGTGAGTATAAAAATACACAGTAGGATGCCCCAAAATATTGATGGAGCAATAAAAGAGGTACTAAAACAGTGATAAGTAGACAGAACAAAGAACATTTTAAGAGTACAATAGAGAAAGTGCAGCCCAACCCAACAATAGAAAGGAAGAAGACTTGTCCAAACCAAGAAGAGCTAAAAACGGAAAGCACATGGCATACCCCACGCGTCTTCGTCCCTCCAAGAAGGATAGTAAATGAACCCACGGAGTGGGAACAAAATTAGGGTGTATATAAAGATTCTCAACAATAAACCTGAATAAGTGTGTAAGGGGATCTCTATCTCCAAGATTAGCCAAGGAAAAGTCACCAATGGTTCTAAGGATGTCCATCACTGATGCCCAAATGTCCCACATGTCAAAGTTGTCTCGTCGCTTAACCATACAACCAAGGGTCCCACTCCAGTAATCATGGAGAAAAGTCAAATAATAGCCTCATAGAAAGGGCTGAGTCTGAAAGAAGTCTTCAGGTAAACCACTGCCCAACCTAGCTGGAGGTTAAACCCTAAGAGGTCGTCGGGTAACCCACTGCCCAACCCCACCGGAGGGTAAACCCTAAGGTTAACGAGTAAACCACTGCCTAGGCCCCGTTGGAGGGTAAACCCTAAGGTCAACAGGTAACCCACTTCCCATGCCCCACTGGAGGGTAAACCCTAAGATCAATGGGTAACCCACTTCCTAACCCCGCTGGAGGGTAAACCCGAAACTGGTCTGATAATTCCATACTGCCCGTTCCATCATTGGGTGTCGCTAACATCGCTACCATGCGTTGGTTTGGAGTGCATCAAAGGAACCTCCAACCAATTCCCTTTCTTGTTTCCACATATAATGAGATCTAGAATGAGGCTCCGCATTCCCAAAAGGATTACATCGTTGCAATCCTTGTAAAAAAATACACGAGATAGACTATTTACTCACTTGAAATGGACTCCCGACGAAAAGGTTATTTAATGATACTTTATTCCCATACGTTGTCTCGTGGGACCCACACCTCAGTCTTGGAAAAGGTCGATAGAACTGCGCCATCACAATGATCTCGGAAAAACACACCAAATCGACTATTCATTCACCCCGAACGGACATCTGATGAAAAAGTCGCAAAACGCTGCACGCAACTTGAGTGAAGGACCATGGGGCCCATGCCTCAACTCCAGATTCAATGCCTGAAACAACCCTAGACTACTTATTCATGACTCCAGGGTCTCAACACCATTGATGGAGCCTAAAATGGACTCCGGATGTGCTCGTGCCATCCAAAAGAAAAATCTGGGCGAGGTGCTAAGTAACACTTAACGGGCGTGTCGCGCCACCGAGCTCCCGTATCGGGAATTAAAAATACCCAAGACCATCTCAAAACCTCAGTCTCGATCCGTGGATCATGTATCCATAGACGTCACACAAATTAGACACTTGTTTTGCAGGTTAGGGACGTTTTAACGCTAATGGATGAAGACAGGGTGGGCTGGTCTGGCCGGACCGACCCCCTTTAGACTGGTGTTCTGCGACTCGGCCGCCCGGACCACCCCGTCCAGCACGGCCCATGGTTCACCGCGTGGGCCGCACCGCCTCACCTAGACTAGCATGATCCGTTATGGCTCTTTTCCCCAGGTCCCGCGTTTCGTGGGTCCCACTCCACTCCATGGGTCACGAAGACCCCGGTCTCCCGCTGCAAACTGACCGACAAAGCTGGCCGACCCAAGCTCCCGGGCCCGCCATTCCCCCGCCTGGGGAGCGCGCCATGCCTCCGCTTGGGGACCCCGCCGCGCCGCCACCTGGACTCACCAGACCGCCGCGCGGAGCCGCCAGACCACCCTGGAACCGCCGGAAAACGAGGGTTTGGCCGAAAAACGTCCTTGGGCTACCCCAGATGCCTCGGGAATCGGATTTTCAACCCAAAAAGAGCATTATGAAGCTCGGATAGAACCCTACACATATATGGACTTCGGTCGATAGTTAAACAGAATTAAATGCTATAATTTGTGTTCGAAGAAGTTGCGGAAATTTAAAATGAAAACATACGACCCTAACTCACAGGGCGTAGCCCGTCGCTTCACAAACGATCCAGCGGAGCCGCAACCTCCATGGAGAAGTGGGGAGAGGAGCTTGAAGATGGTGTCTCCTTTGTTGGGAGATCTTCCATCAGGGACAGTGTATGGGGGAAGAATGAGGGGGGGGGGGTGGATGTGTTTATGTAGGGAAAAAAAATAATTAAAAAATAATTAATTTTAAACACCCACCAGTAGGCCCGTACCCAAACTCTCGACTGGGTCGAGGTTAAGCCACTCCAAGGGTAAAATCCACGTTCTGAGTGCAAAGGTGGTCTCAAAATTTTAATATTATCCTCCATTTAGAAGTTATAAAGTTTATGTTCAAGGCCGCTAAATTACGAAAACACACATGGTGGCATTTTCCACAGAAGGGCAGCGCCTGTGAATGTTACACCCCTCCTAGGGTAAACAGCATGCTCCAGAATCAACAGAGCCCTCATTTTTAGAATATGAGCAACTGTTTAGGATTTATTATGTTTATTTGGAATGTCTAGTGTGAACACACTTAAAATTTAATTTCAGCCACACTGAGGCTCGGAATCACATGTCGTCTGAACGCCCTACTCCAGAATAACATCAAGAAAATTTCAAAGTCTTACAGGCTCAAACCCTGTGTTCTTACACTAGTCCTAAAGCCTGACCTAAGTTTATTCCTCTCTTAGAAAACACCCTCCTTTACAGACTCAATGGTGAAGACCAAACCTTAATCCGACACTCCATTCAATAAATATATACAAATTAACATGTGTGAATAAATTAATATTTAATTAAATATTTATGAAATATTAATTATTCCATATAAATTCGAATGGATCATAATTCCACCAAACTCCTATCATAGGGTAAAAACCATACTTTGGGACTAACAGAGTGTTTTGAAAAATTATCCAAGATCATCTACTCAGGGAAAATGAAAATTTACCCCATTAAAGTATCCTAAAGAAAAAAATTCAAATTTCTCTACAAAATCACAGTTTGGAAAACCATGAGTCCTTACATTATAGATTTAGATTCATTTCTTTCTTTCTTGAGCAGTATGAAAATATTTTGTATGGAGAGTGACCCCAGGTCTCATGGGTTATTCTGTTCAGGTAATTCAGTGTTTATTTTTAGTATTTAGCTCATATCGGTCATGTAATCCTCTTAATAAATTCTATGTTGAGAGGTGTAGTGCTATTTCAGTGGATATAGATTGAAATCTATTGTAGGTATTTCCTCAGGGGAGGGTGTTTTGAGTGTGAGTTGAGTTTTATTTTGAATTTTGTCTTATCCGATGAATTGTTTAAAAATATCTATCTCATATACTATGATTATTTATTTTTTGGAATAGATGTACGATGAACAGATAAGACGTACAAGAATTAAGATTGAATTCCTCTATCATTTTGGTATATTTTATCTTGGTGAAATCATCCCGAATGATTTCTATTCACTCCTATAACACATTTCATTATCTCAAGGGGATTGGGGATGCCCCTTGGGTTAGTGGAGACATAGTTCAAGCATTGGTCTGGATGGAGTACTAGGCCAGGTTTATGTTAACAAGGCGAACCTTTATCTCTATAAGTTTACCTAATTATTACTCCATTGTTAAGTGAGCTTGTCTTTGAGTAATGACTTGATGGGTGACCACTTGGGAGGTTTACCAGGGTGTGTGTGGTTGAGTAAAAAACACACTAAATGAGAATGTGTTTTCATGTGGGGATAATCATTAGTATGATAACCCTAGTTGGAAATGGATTTTATATGTAATAACATTAAAACTATGGTATTACAGGATACCCATGTCATTAAATTACTAGTTTCATAGATTGAGGAGGTTCGATCATTACAAATTTTATCAAAGCCAATACCTTGCTAGAAGTACAGTGGCATGACCTAGGTATGAAGTGTGGAGTCCATAATGAGGGCCTTTTTCTTTAATGGGGTGGAGAGTGTCACACCCCTGGAAAAGTGAGACTTAATAGACTACATATTACTACCCAAGTCAATAAGGTGAACCTTTATATTTAAGAGTATACTTGATTAAAAATCCATACTTAGGAGATCCTAGCCTAGAGAAAGGTCATGATGGGAGACCTCTTGTGATGTTTTTCCAGGGTGTGTGTTAGTGAGGACAAAATGCATTGAATGAACATGTGTTATCCTGTTAGGACATTTATTATTATGATAAGTGACCTTGTGGGTAATAGTCTATCGTTTTGTAGGAAGAAAACTAAGGTATTAAAAGATACCCATGTGGTCTATTGACTGGGTTCTTGGCTGAGGAGGCCATTCTATTACACACCTACCCATGAGATCTATTCTTTTCATGTGACCCCCATGCATGGTCCATGTGTTGGCACAACTATGCATGTGATTTCCTTCTTTATGCCTCATCTAGGGGATAAAATGGCCATATTATGAACCTGGAAAATAAACGTTTGTTCCTATTTTTAAAATCACCTCCAAACTTATCAATAAATTATTCTTTTCTTTTTTGTTTCCAAAATCACATTAAAAATGTCAATTACCCCCAAATGTTATAAACCAATCCACCCATGTTAAAAATTAATCAATTAAATTCTAAAACTAACAGAAATTAAATTTACAAAGTATAAAAAAAATATGGCCACCACTAGATATTTTGGATGGGACCCAGGGTTTTTGTTTAGCACCTAAATCATGATAGATCTCAGTTAGTTCTATTAGACTACCAAGACTTGAATAGGTTTTCTTAGTCTGTATAGAGTTCTTATAACCCATTTTGATCATTCTATTATAGTTATTGACCCTATTAGTGGTGTGTTGTTATCTTAGATGGAGAGGGGGAATCCCTAGGGTCTATCCTTCATGCATTTTTTTATTAGATATATAGGAGCTTCCTTGAGATATGGAGGATACGCTTGATGCGTGTCATGGCTTGGTGATCCATGTGCTCAGAGTTTTCCAGCAATAGCCGAAGTAGCTATGGTCAATCTCAGTGGGCTTGTTAGAACATGGGGATTGATGAGTGTTTCTTTTACATATGTACGTACGTCATACATACGTACATACATACATACATACATACATACATACCTACGTACGTATACAACCAATCATGTACCGAGTAACCCTTACCTAAGTAAACATGCATGGTGTGAGTATATACCTAGTATGCCACCACCAATGTGTCATAAGAACATGTCCACTTGTATATAAAATTCTATGACATGGAAATGTAAATTTGTGCACAAGTATACAACCAATCATGTACCGAGTAACCCTTACCTAAGTAAACTTTCATGAACATTGACTATACTTACTTCCGTTCTATAGTGTAAGAATATCATATTTAGTATTACTTGACTAAGATAATTCCATGTAGCTTTATCCAAATTCATAGAAAATGCACATCCCACTTATAAGGAACAACTCTATGCCCGCTTTTTAGGTAAATTCACATCCATGACTCATGGATCGCTACTTTACTGTAATTATACACACACTTGGCATGTTGTAACAAATATAACTCTCTTATACACAAAGATGTTCCCCATTAGTAGATCATACTAAAAACCATAAAATCTCTTCTAATGGTGTATGGTGTTCCCCCATGCATTCCAAGCTAAGGCTCTAACCATACTATGTGGATCCATCACCAATCAGTCATGTCATCCACATTTCCACTCTATAGAGTTGAATAAGTTCATCACAAGATCCTATCATCCTAACCACTAAACAAAGACTCATTTGGTTTTGCATTGATACACATATAAGGCATAACATAGAAAGGGAAAATATATCAAAATAAGTATTCAACAAGATATGAAATATTTCACAAGAAATAAATGAAATATCAAGGAACAACATGAAATATCAAACAATAGGTACTCCACATGCTATGAAATATTACTCAAATATTAATTGACATAGCAAGAAACAACACTCCATAACGAATCATCAGTACAATGGTCCACCCTACACACACCAAACACACCTATCATTCAAAAATATCTACACTAGGAACATACAAACAATCCAATCATGCTAAAATATTCTGTATTAGGACCAAAATAGTAAGAACATTTTTCCTTTAGCATGTTCAAGTAAAATTATAAGATCCATGGAAGAAAAATATACAGATTATACCCACAAACCATTATTCACTAAAAAAAGCAATCTGCTATCATAGAATCACAAAATTTAGAAATCTAATAAAAGGTCATTCCAATAGATGAAATAGACATTAAATTACCAAAAGGGATTGAATATCAATGATAGATCAAGGCTCAATCAAAGAGAGGCCATCAAATCTCATGATCCAACACTGATTTATCAACCAAGTATGATTTATCCATTAGATATAGCCATATATCGATAGATCTAGCCAACATGCCTTAGATATATGATCAGTTCCTTATAAGGAATGAGAATTAGGATTATAATAGATAGATATTACCACAATTAATTCCCCAGATTGATATAGAAATAATGCTCCTAAGAGTAGAAGAAGGTGAATCCAATATTTCTAAGGGATATCTCTATAAGGGATCTGTTTCCATTAGTTTTTTTGTGGGTGAAAAACATTTTATCAATTAGGCTTGAGAAATAATATGAAAACACCATTAAAATTTACTTGAATTTGGGCATCATTGGAGGGACAGTATGACTGAGAAGAATGTCGGGCATTCTTCTTTGGCCACCAGTTGAGTGGTGTGCCTTGTTAAAATTCCAAGCATTATGCCTCATCCACTAGCTATCTATTGGGATATTTATAAAATCAGGTCTCACTTCTATACCACCGGTGATACATGGACCTTGTTTCTTCCACTATGCATCCCACTGAGATTCCAACCTATAAAACATGAACTCCAAGACGTATTTACCCATAAGTTACACCTCCAAAGAAGAAAAGAAGACAACACACATAATAATGTTAAAAAAACTTACCTTTAAAGTTAAGGATGTTACAATTATCCCCCTATGATGACTTATTTTTCTAGATAGGAATCTCTAGAATTCTTTGTAATGACCCAAAAATTTCAAGGAATTTTTATAAATACTTTGGAATTTTACGAGTCTGTGGATTTTGACGGCACTTGATTCCGAGGCCCGGTGTGCCCAGAATCAATTTCCAAAGTTTAGCTCAGGTACATTCAGTAAACGAACGAGCGGGTTTTTCTATCTTTTGAATCAGTGCTCGGAATTGAAACTTGAGGGCACCGATGAACTCGCAATGCTGGTAATTTCTTAAGGGGACCTTTACTGTAGTCACTTTTGTGCGGGTGGAGAAGTTTTTTTTTGGGGTTTAATTAAAGAAGTAAATAAAATTGTTCTACAATTTTATTTTATATCTATGGAGGTAAATTCCTCCCAAGGGTAGTTAAGGGTGGGACCCAGAACCACCTAACTAACCAAGTGTGGATGATAGAGAGGTGGGTCCCACACGAGCCCCAATCGTTTATTTTTTTCCCTAAACTCCTTAAACCCCCTCATTAAATTGGAAATCCCCCATTAATTTTCAATCTCTCCACCTCCCTCACTCCATTAATCCACATTAACCCCTCAAATTAATGAGGATCTTTCCTCTCCCTCTCCTCTCCCTCTCTTTAATTAAATGCCAAAACATTTAATTAATGAGGATATTTACTCTCCCTCTCTTTAATTAATTGCGAACACATTTAATTAATGAGGTGATTTAAATTTTGAAAGATAAATTGCATGTGCAATAAAATAATAGGAGGAGCCTATTATTTTATTTTGGGGGAGAGCTTTCGTTACGGGAAGGATGTTTGGGAGGGCTCTTGAGATTTTGGAAGAACACCGGCCTCTGATGAAGAACGACATCTCATTCGATGAAGAATGCCGCTTCCACAACGGACGACGACGTGACACCCTTTCTCTTCTCCGTGACAAGTTAGGAGACGCCTCTTCCTCCTCGGATGCACTCTATCGACATCTACGAATCCTCACCTCGCGATGCCATCTACCGCGACACCGACGTTCGTCATCTTTTCGAGGTAGGGGCTTATTCTTGAAAGTGAATATTTTAGTTCCCCGTTATTCATTGGAAATTGTGGTTTGTATATGGCCAATTGCTATCGCTTTATGCGGAGGGTGCGGGCCGAACGAACACGGCCCGAAGACCCTCTGTTGATCTCGTTTATTATTTTAGAATCAGGAACCAAAGGAGGAGGAGGCACGACGCCGTTGCTCCATGCTGGGAATATGGAGAAGGAATCCGGCGCCGCCATGCCGGCTATGCGAGAGGAACCACGGCCCATTTCATGGGCTGCTTCGGTAGAAGAACCGTCCGACTGGGTAGAGTTGACCTGCGACGCTAGGAGGGCACCGCGTCGGAAGAGTCGCGGCCCGCCGTGCATGTCACTTGTGGCAGAAGGCCGGCCGGCCTAGCAGGCCAGTTTGGGAAGGGCGGCGCCACTTGGCGCCGCCAGTTTGTACAGCCGGGGGGCCGCACCCCCCGCCCTCGGAACCGCTAGGCCAGCCGGGCCGCGCGCCCAGCCAGGTCGAGCCGGGCCATGCCAGGCCGAGCCAGGCCACGCCGGTCCGGGTTGGGCCACGCCCTGCCGGGCCGGGCCGTGCCCTGCCGGGCCGGGCCGCACCCCTTCAGGACGAGCTGCGTTTTCCTTCAGACTGGTCTGACACCTCTGCTGGGTTGGACCCATCAAATTGGCTTAACCCGACCCGTCGGCCCACTGGGCTAAACGGGTCGGGCCTATTATTCACTTAAACGCGAATAACTTAAAGAGGGCGCGTCTGATCGACGCGTCGTCTGTGTCATTGGGACTATTTTGATGAGACGGTCCTTTTGCGATACTCTAAGTGAGTTTTGGACAGCTTTGTTAAATGTCTGAGTTTGGAACGAGCATATTTCCAACCGGGCCCCTGGAACAAAAAAGCCAATATCTCTCAGACCAGGTGTCCGAGTGACGCGCCGTCTATCGCGTTGAGTTCCTTTTGACGAGACAGAATTTAGGGATACATCAAATCTGGACTTCATGACAATTGATGTATTGAACCCTTGGCTCAAGGAGCGGACCCTCCCGGAATCAAGCGTGCTGTGTGTGGGAACCCTAGAGCTGGCTGTGACTAGATCGACTATTGTACTGGAATCCTCCGTGGGTTTGACATCGACGACTACCATAATGGGATCCTCCAGTGGTTCGATGGAGATCACTACTGTTCTTGTATCCTGTGTGGGTCCGGTAGTATTGACCTCTGTACTTGTATCCTGTGTGGGTCTGGCAGAGTAGCTGGTCTTGTATCCTGTGTGGGTCCGACAGCTTAGCTGGTCTTGTATCCTATGTGGGTCTGACAGCTTAGATGAAACAGTGGATACATTTGATCATCTCTATCGCTATATGAAATAAGTATACCTGTGTGTGATGAGTCTTGATTTTCAATCATTATCATCGATGTTATTGACTTTCTTTCCTATGTGGACTGGGTTGTACTTTCCTGTGTGGACTCGGTTGTGTTTCCCTGTGTGGAATGGGTTGTTCTTGGGCTCGAGAGTTGGAGCTGTTTTATAATTGATGACTTAGGTATATGTATGGGAATATACATAAGTAAAGTCGGTTGATACTTCTTGTTTGTATCTTTCCTTTTTGGTCTATCCTTCGTGAATTCTGAGAGACCTTCAGGGGTCTCGGGGTCCCTACTGAGTATCGTATACTCACCCATGCACAGGCTATGCCTGCATTACGTTGTGTTGGATGCAGATGAAAGAAAACACTGATCGAGGTGGAGGCTTGTGGAGCTGGACTGTACCCGGAGGTGGACCACTTGGCGAGACGTACACGGAGCGGACGGCCGGACTCGAGGAGCTGAGGAGACTATCTATACCCACCCTTCAGGTGAGATTTCCGGAGGATGACTCGGTGTTGCAGTTTTACTGATGCTGCTATACTTTCCTTACAGTTGTACTGTACTTTCAGTTGGGTTTTTATACTGGCCCATTTACTTTTCAGGACTTACCTTGTACCCAGTTTTACTTAGTGCTTACTTCAATTGCGTAATCTGTTGGGTTTGTTTACTTTATAAAGGCAATGTCTTCACTTTTATCGGGATTTACACCTTTGGTGCTAGTCGCCAGTCCCTAGCCAATGGAAGGCAGGCTTGGGGTAGTCACGGAACGGGCCCCGAGGATGGGTCATGAAAAATTGGTATCATAGGAGACATTTCTACCGCAGAACTCAGGACTCTGATAATTTCTTCTCTATGGAGAAATAGTGTTAAGAATATTGAGTGTGGTTTTCAGTCCAGGGAGTCCAGTGTTGGTGCGGTGGCCGACGTATCCATACACCAGGACCCTGACTTCTGAATTCCGACTCAGTTCTTGAAAACAATAATTTCATGTGTGTTTGAAAAGTTTTCTTTGTGATTAATTTGTGTCATCTCACCAGGTATACTGTACTAACCGTGACACACCTGTTTCTTTTCAGGATGGCCCCACAGAGGCAGCCAGCCAGGGTTCCTTCTTACGTGTGAGATGACAGCCCACCAAGCGACGAGGCCTCGGTACAGGGCCCCATCACAGCGGAGGACTGAGCGTTACCACTACCCACTAAGCCACCAATGATACCAATCCCAGCTGCGGAGAGTGCATGCCTCCAGAGCACGTTTCATGAGTTTCAGCGACAGAGGCCGCCCAGGTTCCACGGAGAGTCGGACCCTCAGGCAGCTGAGGATTGGTTAGAGGCTATCGTCAGAGTCTTCAGATTGGTAGGGACACTAGATGACCATATGGTGATCCTTTATGTGATTCTTCTACATGTAGCAGCAGGTAGATGGGGGAGCTTGATGCTCCAGGTGCATGACGAGGCATCTCTACTTTGGACGGACTTCGAGAGCCTCTTCCGCTCAGAGTTTGTTCCAGCCACTCTCCGTGCGGTGCGCATCCAGGAGTTACTACATCTGCGGCATGGCAGTATGATAGTAGCTTAGTACCTAGAGAGGTTTACTAAACTCTCACGCTACTCCCACGACATGGTACGAGACCCGTTATTCAGGTCCCAGACCTCCGAGCAGGGATTGAGGCATGAGATCAGAGCCTCGACGATTCCCCTCAACATCCCGACCCAGGCAGTGGTGTTGGAGCGATCCCTTTTAGTGGAGAGATTCCTCACCGAGAAGCCACCAACAGCGAGACCCACCGCAAGGCGACACAGAGCGGAGTCCTCTGTAACCGGTAGTCGAAAGATGTCACAGGGGTCCAAGAAGGATAGGATATCAGGTGGGCAACCTCAGGATACAGGATCGGTTTTGTGGGGCACCTGAAATAGAGCCAGCCTTACGAGGAGAAGACAATGCTATGCATGTGTCGGGTAGGGCCACATGGCTCGTGACTGCCCGAACCGCCATGAAGACGAGCAGCAGATAGTGGAGGGACCTCCCAAATAGAGGTAGAGGTTCGACCGTGGTGGTCTACAGGGGGCAGGTGGACAAGGCAGAGGAGATGGCCGAGCAGCGGGTGGTGAACGATGCTTCGAGGCTCTACCACCACCACCCCCAAGAGGTCCACCCCGACCACAGGGAGCTGGAGGGAAGAGGTATGCTCAGCTCCAACCAGCGGAGGATTACGACCACGGTGCACCTAAGATGATTCAAGGTACTATATGTTTCTACTCCACCCTTATTGAGGTTCTTATAAACACAGGTGCGAGTTATTCTTTTATTGCTGCTGCCCTTGTTCGGAGCTCGGAGATTCCGATAGACCCGTTGGCTCGATCCTTACAGCTAGAGACTCCTACGGGAGCATACTCTATGATTACGCACTGGTGCCGGAAGTGTGAGCTTACTCTAGGAGGCAAGAGCTTTTACTTGGATCTTCTTGTAGCGGCGTCGAGGCCTTACGACGTTATCTCGGGTATGGATTGGTTATCTACAGTCCATGCCCAGATCGACTGTGTTAGGTGAAAAGTGAGGTGTGTCCGCACGGATGGGACTAGGTTCACCTTCACCGGCGAGAAGGGAGACTTTGTAGCGCAGGATGGACTTACGTAGAAGAGAGGGCAACCAATCACACATCAGTTGGCTAGTCTCATCCTCGGAGCAGTTGACATGCGGAGTCTGAGTTTTCCTGTTGTGGTGGATCAGTATGCAGATGTTTTCCCTGATGACATTCCAGGAATACCTCCTCACAGAGTGGTAGATTTCTACATAGACCTATACCCTGAGACATCAACTATATCTACTCTAGAATATCGGATGGCTTCCGCCGAGCTTCGTGATCTGCGGGTACAACTGGAGGACTTATAGGGAAAAGTTTTCATCCGACCCAGTGTTTCAACCTAGGCTTCTCCGATTTTGTTCGCCCAGAAGGCGGATGGGAGCTTGCGACTGTGTGTTGACTACCATCACCTCAACTAGGTGACCGTGAGGAACAAGTACCCCCTTTTGAGGATTGATGACCTCTTCGATCAGCTCAAGGGAGCACAATGGTTCTCGAAGATAGACCTCAGGTCAGGCTATCACCAGCTCAGAGTTCGAGATGAGGATGTGCAGAAGACGACCTTCAGGTGTCGGTATGGACACTATGAGTTCTTGGTTATTCCCTTCGGCGTGACCAACTCTCCAACAGTGTTCATGAGTCTCATGAACAGGATCTTCCAGCCTTACCTCGATCGGTTTGTCGTGGTCTTCATTGATGACATACTTATTTACTCGACTATCGAGGAGGAGCATGCCTACCACTTGCGGGTTGTACTGGATACACTCCGAGAGCACCAGCTTTATGGTAATCTCTTGAAGTGCCAGTTCTGGATTGGAGAGGTTCACTTCTATGGGCACATCATATCAGAGGTGGGAATTGCAGTGGTTCCCATGAAGATCAAGGCAATACTTGTTGGGAGCCACCCAAGAGCGTGACAGAGGTGCAGAGTTTCCTTGGATTGGATGGGTACTATCGGAGATTTGTACCAGACTTCTTCAGGGTTGCATCATCGCTCTCAGCATTGACGAAGAAGGGGAATCCCTTCGTGTGGTCAGATAGATGTTAGCAGAACTTCTATGAGTTGCGGCGAAGATTGACCAATGCGCCCATTTTGTGGCTACCGGAGGAGGGAGTTGGGTACGTAGTTTACTGCGATGCATTAGGGACCGGACTTGGGTGTGTCCTGATGTAGGAGTGAGCGGTGATCACTTACGGTTCATAGTAGTTGAGGTAGCACGAGCAGAACTATGCTACCCATGACCAAGAGTTAGTAACAGTGGTCTTCGCCCTGAAGATGTGGCGACACTATCTGATGGGTGAGCGCTTTACAGTCTACTCTGACCACCAGAGTCTCAGGTACATCTTCTCGCAGAAGGACCTGAACCTGAGACAACGATGATGGATAGAGTTCCTCTAGGACTATGACTTTAAGATAGTCTATACTCATGGGAAGGGGAACGTTGTGGCTAATGCTCTCAGCAGGAGGTCGGGCATTCAACTACATGAATATGTGACAGAGCAGTTAGCTGCTTTGTAGATATCCTTCATGGATAGAGATGGGGCAGCCTTTCTACAGTCCCTCACAGTCACTCCTCCACTACTTCAGTGGGTCAGAGAGGCACAACATGGGGACGTTGACTGTGAGGCGCGACGTGCTAAGATATCCTCAGGGTTGGCACCTGGTGGATTTTCTATAGGAGGAGAGAACGTCATCCTCTTCAGGGGACGGACCATGGTACCAGTTGCACTGTAAGAGGAAGTGCTGAGGGAGTTTCACACTTCCCCTCTAGCGGTACATCCAGGAGTGATGAAGATGTACCAGGACCTCAAACAACAACACTGGTGGCCGGGTATGAAGAAATATATAGAAGAGTTCATTTCATGATGCCTCACTTGCCAGCAAGTGAAGGCGGAGCACTAGGTACCAGCAGGTTTGGTACAACCCTTAGAGGTTCCAAAGTGGAAGTGGGACTGAATATCCATAGACATCGATGATGAGGAAACTTTTGTGGAGGTCCCAATGGAAATAGAGGATCGATAGGAGCGGGTCCTACATGGAAGATCGATTCCTCTGGTGCACATTTGTTGGCAGCACGAGAACTTTCAGGAGAGCACACAGGAGCAGGAGGCTCAGATGTGTGCTCAGTACCCTCATTTGTCACCCTAGTTTATGTTATAGCTTTATGAGGATGTAAATACCTAAGGTGGGAGTAATGAAAAGACCTAGAAATTTCAAGGATTTTTTTTAAATACTTTGGAATTTTACTAGTCCGTGGCTTCTGACGACACTTGATTCCAACGTTCGGTGTGCCCAAAATCAATTTCTGAAGTTTATCTTGGGTACGTTTAGTAAACGAATGAGCAGGTTTTTCTATCTTTTGAGACAGTGCTCGAAATTGAAATCTGAGGGCACCGATGAACTCGCAACACCGGTAATTTCTTAAGGGTACCTTTACCGTAGTCACGTTTGTGCGGGAGGAGACGTTTTTGGGGGTTTAATTAAGGAAGTAAATAAAATTTTTGTACAATTTTATTTTATATTTAAGGAGGTAAATTCCTCCCATGGGTAGTTAAGGGTGGGACCCACAACCACCTAACTACCCAAGTGTGGATGATAGAGAGGTGGGGCCCACATGAGCCCCAACCGTTTATTTTTTTCCTCTAAACTCCTTAAACCCCCTCATTAAATTGGAAACCCCCATTAATTGCCAATCTATCCACCTCCCTCACTCCATTAATCCATGTCAACCCCTCAAATTAATGAGTATCTTTCCTCTCCCTCTCCTCTCCCTATCTTTAATTAAATTCCAATGCATTTAATTAATGAGGATATTTCCTCTCCCTCTCTTTAATTAATTTCCAACACATTTAATTAATGAGGTGATTTGAAATTTGAAATCTAAATTGAATGTGCAATAAAATAATAGGAGGAGCCTATTATTTTATTTTGGGGGAGAGATTTCATTATGTGAAGGAAGTTTGGGAGATATATTGAGATTTTGGAAGAACACCAGCCTCCGATGAAGAACGATATCTCGTTCGACGAAGAATGCTGGTTCCACAATGAACGACGACACGCCACCGTTTCTCTTCTCCATGACAAGTGAGGAGATGCCGATTCCTCCTTGGACGCACTATGTCGATGTCTACAAATCCTCACCTCGCGATGCTATCTACCGCGACACCGACGTTCGTCATCTTTTTGAGGTAGGGGTTTATTCTTGGAAGTGAATATTTTCGTACCCCGTTATTTGTTGGAAATCTTGGTTTATATACAGCCAATTGCTATCGCTTTAGGCGGAGGGTGCGGGCCGAAAGAACATGGACCGACAACCCTAGGTTGATCTCATTTATTTTTTTAGAATCAGAAATCGAAGGTAGAGGAGGTACGATGCTGTTGCTCCATGCTGGGAACGCGACGAAGGAATTTGGCGCCATCGCGCCGACTGTGCGGGAGGAACCACGACCCGTTTCGCGGGCCGCTTCGGCAAAAGAACCGTCCGGCCCGTCGGCCGGCCGGGCGAAGGGGAGCCACGACACAAGGAGGGTGCTGCGCCAGAGAACCGGCCGGCCCGTCGGCCGGACGAGTGGAGCAGACCTATGGCGCCAAGAGGGCACCATACCGGAAGATCCACGACCTGCCGTGCGGGCTGCCTGCGCTAGAAGGTCGACCGGTTTGGGAAGGACGACACCGCCTGGCGCCACCGGTTCGGATAGCCAGGGGCTGCGCCCCCCCCTCAGAACCACTCAGCCTTCGGACCAAGCCAACTGGGCCGCACCAGGACAAGCCAGGCCGCGCGAGGCCGGGCTGGGTTGGGCGGCGCCCCGCCGGGCCGCACCACTTCGGGCCGGGCCGTCCCCTTCGGGCCGAGCTACGTTTTCCTTCAGACCAGTCTGACACCTCTGCTGGGTCGGACCCGTCAAACTAGGTTAACCCGACCCATCGGCCCACTGGGCTAAACGGGCCGGGCCCTTTATTTACTTAAACGTGAACAACTTAAAGAACATGCATCCCATCGACGCACTGTCTATGGCACTTGGACTCTTTTGAAAAGATGGTCCTTTTACGATACTCTAAGTGAGTTTTGGATAGATTTGGTTAACGACCGGGTTTGGAACGATCATATTTCCAACCGGGCCCCTAGAACGAAAAAGCCAATATCTCTAAGACCGGTCGTCCGATTGACGCGCTGTCTGTCGCATTGAGTTCCTTTTGACGAGACGTAACTACGTGATACATCAACTCTGGACTTCGTGAAAATTGATGTATCTAACCCTTGTCTCGAAGAGCGGACCTTCCTGGAATCGAGCGTGCTATGTGCGGGAATACTAGAGCTGGTTGCGACTGCATCGACTACTGTACTGGAATCCTCCGTGGGTTCGGCAAAAAGGACTACTATACTGGGATCCTCCATGGGTTCGACGGTGATGGATACCGTTCTTGTATCCTATGTGGGTCCATAAATATTGACCTCTGTACTTGTATCCTATGTGGGTCCAGCAGAGTAGCTGGTCTTGTATCCTGTGTGGGTCCGACAGCTTAGCTGGTCTTGTATCCTCTATGGGTCTGACAGCTTAGATGAATCAGTGGCTACATATAATCATCTCTATCACTATGCAAAATAAGTATACCTATGTGAGCTGAGACTTGATTTTCAATCATTATCATCGATTTGATTGACTTGCTTTCCTGTGTGGACTGGGTTGTACTTTCCTGTGTGGACTGGGTTGTGTTCCCTTGTGTGGACTAGGTTGTGCTTGGGCTCGAGAGTTGGATCCATTTTGTAATTGATGACTTAGGTATATGTATGGAAATATACCTAAGTAAAGTCGGTTGATACTTTGTGATTGTATCTTTCCTTTGTGGTTTATCCTTCGTGGATTCTGAGAGACCTTCAAGGGTCTCAGGGTCCCTACTGAGTATCATATACTCACCCCTGCACAGGATATGCCCGCACTACGTTGTGTTGGATGTAGAAACCGAACAACATTGATAGAGGTGGAGGCTTGTGGAGCTGGACGGTACTGGGAGGTGGACCACTTGGCGGGACGTACACGGAGCGGACGGCTGGACCCAAGGAGCTAAGTAGACTATTTGTACCCACTCTTCAGGTGGGATTTCCAGAGGACGACTCGGTGTTGGTGTTTTATTACTACTGCTATAATTTCCTTTCAGTTGTATTGTACATTTATTTGGGTTTGTATAATGGCCCATTTACTTTTCAACACTTACCTTGTACCCAGTTTTACTTAGTCCTTACTTCACTTGCGTACTCTATTGTGTTTGTTTAATTTATAAAGGCAATGCCTTCCCTTTTACCAAGATTAACACTTTGGTGCTAGTCACCAGCCCCTGGCCTATGGAAGGCGGGCTTGGGGTAGTCATGGAAAGGGCCTCGAGGACGGGTTGTGACATTCTTGATCAAGTATATTGGGCCACTACATTTGATAATTAACCTAACATACCCACGCACCCTCTTGAATTTATTTTTGGTTCCAAAGAACTATATAAAGTGGAATCTTCTTCCCTTATAACACATTATTTATACATTTTATGATATACACTAGGAACTCCATAAATGATGTGTTGAGCTCCATCTTAACTCCTTCACAGTCGATCACATATTCAAGATTAGGAATATACCTCTAAATATGAGAGACATGGAATAAATCATGCATACCAAAACACTATATAGAAAGATATAAATTCTAGGATACTTCCTCGATATGCTCAGTAATCTCAAACTGTCCAAAAAAACCTAATGCTTGATTCCATTTCTTCAATATCTATCGACGCCCTAATTGATGAGCCACCTATAGGAAAATGAAATCACCCAGAATGAAATCCATGAGACACCTATTACTATCAACATATTATTACTTCTTTCTCTGATTAGTTACTAATTGCTTCCGAATCAACTACACTCTCTTACAGGTTTCTTATACCGCACTAGGTCCCATAATTTCTGGCTCAACCACATTTTTTAACATAGTGGTGAGTGATACGACTGACCTAAATAGGTTTAATATTTTCAATACTAATTGAATCTTGGAATCCATTCTTTTAGGAAATATCAATCAAGTATTTATGATAATCCCATTCTCCACCAAAGTTTAAAACACATTCTTGAAGCATATTCTATGCAACCTGGATCATCATCTCTAGATTTCCATTAGTTTTTAAATGATATGATATACCTAGTTTCCAAAAGGTACCCAAAGTATTATGTAAGACCATCTAAAACCATGAAGTAAATGCACATCCATTTCTGATATAATGATCAAATGTTCCCCATAAATATGTATAATAATGAGAATCCCTTACCAGCTCAACTTGAATGCTGATGCTGAGTGTTTACCCTTTAGAAGGTAAGGAATCATGAAACAAAACCAGTGATGTCTCTCTTCATACTTGGTCTCTAAAACTAATTTCATATGTCATGGTACATCTTTGTGGACCTTGGATTCACTACCCATTTCTAATAACGAGCGTCCCTTATCAGCTCAACTCTCAAGGAAGTTGGCACAACCACCCATCCATGTACATAAATCATGTTTTCATCATTTAAGGACCACCCTATAATAGGACCATCCCACACCAAGAAATACATCATCATTATGCACATGGGATCTCATAGAGGGTCTTTACCCGATCCCCAAAATAGGATGTTATAACTATAGATGAACATTCCATAACTCCATGATTCTCATATGCATCTACTATCCACTCATCCATCAAACTCATCTGTCACCATCCCTCTTATGAAGATCTCTCTCCAAGATCACAGGTCTCTAATATTTTATTTTTAAGATAATTTAAAATGACATTACTAAATCCCAGAGTATAGTGCATCTCAAAATTGAATGTTTGCAGATACTCCACCCAATTCCTCAACCTCAAGTTAATGTCCCACTGATAGATGATACATAACATTATCTTATAATCTGTGTAGATGAAAAAATCTCACTAAAGTAGAAGTTCCACCAATAATTTTAGGTAATAGACCATAACTTCCAAGTCTAAGTCATGCATTAGGTAGTTCTACTCATGTGGTCATCGATAAATTGACCTATATATGATTAACTAATCTTCATAAATCAACACATATCCTAAACCAACACTTGAGGAATCAAAATACACAATATATTCAATCCTAGGATCCTGAAGGGTAAAAATAGGGTGGTGAACAATCTCATATTTAACTTAAGGAAGACCCCTTTATATTTTTTAGACTATTCAAACTTCATCGACCTTTTGGATAGCTCTATAGTCATTTCTTCCAATTGAAATAAGTCTGGGATAAATCATTAGTTGTACCCCATAAGACCAAAGAAGCTTCTAATCTGAAACACATTCCTTTGTCATCCCGAATACATCACAACCTATACCTTATCTAAGACCACTAAAATAAATACCTTGGAAATCACATTCTTAAGTAACCACACCTCTTAAATCCAGAAGTGGAACTTCAACAATTGGAATAAATGTAACATGCTCAAAGTTTACTCAATGAAATATCTAGGTTCCTAATATGAAAATATGATATATTGGAATATATCAAGACATCTTCCATGAATACAATGATAAAGGAGACTAGATATAGATGAAAAGTCCTATTCATAAGATACCTAAGAATCAATAGATATTTTTCCTACCCAAAAAGAAAGACAAGAAACTTGTACAATACATATATATTCCTAAACATTATCTTGGTAATGTCCTTCTATCTAACCCACAACTAATTATAGCTTGAAATAAGACCAATCTTTGAAAATTGCTGGGATCCTCTTAATATATCAAATAGATAATCATTCATGGGTAAAGGGTGTCTATTATTAATATTTACCAAATTTAACTTCCTATAGTCTATAAAAATCCATAGAATACCATCTCCCCTCTTTGAAAATAACACTAGATAACCCTAAGGACATGTGATTGGTTTGATAAATCCCTTTAACCCCAAATACTCTAATTTCACCCTAAAATATCTCAACTCATTTGGTTATATATGATATAAAGGAATCAATATTGGTTGTGCTTTAGAAAAATATCAATCTCAAACTCAATCCATATATATGGAGGAAGACCTGATAAGTGATTTAGGAAGACATTCTGACAATGATCCACCACTTGAGGGAAGATAGAGGGTGGTATTATTGATTATGATAAGATATATAAGATTAATACATGTATTATGATCACTTAAATATGGATTAATTTTTTCCCGTCCTAACTTCTTCAAGATCCCACTCAACATCCAACACGGATCACTCTTCTCTAGGCATGGTTAAATAAATAAGAGTTTGGTAACTGTTGATATGAGCGCAACAACTAGTCTACCTATCCATTCTGAAAATGACATCAAAAATAGTTATCTCTAAGATCACACACTCTCATGGATGCATGTATCCAGAAACTACTATGGGCCAATCGGTACATCATTGGAGAAATTATTCACTCTTTCCCAACGGCATGTCAAGAGAGAGAAACTCTAAAGACAACTTAACTAGGAAATACAAACCAACAACGACGTGAGCATACATGAAAGAATTTGAATCTCCTGTATCAAAAAAAGTAGTATATAACATATTGGTAATAAAAACTATACCTCTAGCTCTATAAGTCTCCTTACCACTAATGGTTGGAACCTCATCTATCACATATATCATACCTATCATCAAAATATGATATTTCCTCTATGGTGCAGGAATCTATTAAGAAACCGATATCTACAGTATCTGGGTATATAGTTGAGTATCCCTTATGACACCCCAACATGTTCTCACCCAATTTAAACATGGATCCTTAGTATAGAATCATACGATATAACCCATATTTCCACATCACTGACATTTATTTGGTGGATTTGCACACGATGTACTAAAATAACCTTTTGTCCATAGTTATAGCACCTAGTATAGACTCCTCCCATAGAGGGGGTAGAAGAATCCCTACCCGGATCTACATATCTATCATCCTATTATACCTCCTCATCCTTAGAATTCTAACTACTAGAAAAGGTACTTACTTAGACACTACTAAATCCAGTAAGATCCCATGTACATATGAGTTGAATATTTATGAAGGAATTTGAACTGTCAATTACATTAATGGTAAAATTTTTATTACAGATTAAGAGTAAAATTAAGAGGGTTGTAATATTTTAATGTAATGTTTTTTGTCATGGTTTGAAACTCGATAGGTGCCTTGGGTATTTGGGAAATAGTTGAGAGCATCAATTTGATTTCCATGGGTTTTTTGGATAACTCGGGATAGAGTGAATGATTTTGGACACATGGTTTAGAGAAAATTGTGAATGAACCCTTATATAGGATGATATTTAATTTAAATTATATATTAAATGATTTTATAGCATGGTTAGGGAAAAATTTTAAGGAGAGTACCTGAATTTAAGTGGAAACCATGCAACTTGGTTTAAGATAAAATATTGGAACATAGTTTTAGAGAAACTGTGCTAGGTTACATAGAATGCTTTGAGAGCACGAAGAAGGTTTGAAGATCCACCCATGTTGTTTTCCAAATGGTTTGGTAAATCATGCGAGGTAAAGGTCTTGAGATAGTTCTATCCACACACCTAGTAAAACCATCTGACTAGACCTTTTAGTTTATTAAATGTATGAAAATACCTTTATTCCCCACATTTTTCTTAAAGGGAAACCCCCTTCACTCATCCACTCAAGCACATGGACATCCCACCTCCATCACCTATGAATTTATCCCCTTGATTTTTGATGGTTTTTAGTGTTGTTATTTGTGCATTTGATATATGTTTTAGACTCTAGTAGCCTCTATTATTCTCACCATCTCTTTTATCTGATTTTCATTTCTCTTGGTTTTAGTTTTGGCATCAATTCCATGAGATCATGGTGGAATCAACCATTCTTCATGGGGATTTCATGTGTCTTGTGTAGAGGGGATCTCATGATGATGTATTCCTACTGGATCATATCGTTTGGATGGAGTTAAGTCATTGTATTTATTTTTATAAGGTTTTTGATTTAAATTCAATTAAATTGATAATTGAATTAGTTTCACCTACTGGGGGGTTTTCTCTACCTTTGTAGGGGAAATCCCAAGACAGAGTTTGTTTGTGGTCGCACATATTTTTGATGAGGTATATCACAATTTAGAACTTTTTAAGGCTTTTAGCCTTAAATTAATTAAATATAATAATGGAATTGTGATCATGTGCTAGATTTTTTGTTTGGTTTAGATTTGGGAATATGTTATGGGTAATTGGTGAGCGATTGGTCATGGTTCCAGTGTAATGAGGCTGACCTGTGAGCTTTTAGGCATTTAGGCCCATTTTAATTTATTTTTATTTTTTTCATTATTTATTATTAATTAATTATAATTAATTATTTTGGTGGATTGGTTTGGAGATAGGGCCTTAGGTATTTTGGATGATGTTTATATGGGATTTCCAAGCCTCAATAGAAGTTGCTGAGATTCTTAAAAAATGGGGGTTTCTTTGAAATAAGGTAGGTGGTCCTAATAAATATTCCTTATAATATTTCATATTTATTATATTCATATGGTATGTTCTTCCCTACCACTTGAGGTGGTGATAATATTTAAATTATTTAATTTAAAAAAAACTAAAGCCTATGATTGAATTTTATAAGGTACCGAGGGCCCTGTTGGACCCTTGTGTATAAGGTGGACATCTCAATCATCGATGGTCAAGAAAATAAATTCAATCTAGAGCCTTAGAATACAGGATCCCCATGAATGGTTTAAATTAATTAATATATAATGAATGGGGGGGGGGGTAGTGGCCTAGTGATAAGTGACCTCCTAACCCCTAGATAGAAAGGGGTGGTGAATTAGGATTCATGTCCGAAGTAGTTGGCAATGTGTGATGACCTACAGTGATTGGAAGATGGGCTGAGTGTTTGGGCTGACTTATGATTCCTAGGAAATTGAATTGTATTACCACCATATCCCTAGTGTGAGATTTCATAGGAGGCCATATAGACCTTGGTGAGACATAAGAGGACACTAATATATTTTCTATTGACTTGTGGCCATTGAGATAGGGTGGAATTGGTAATGGGTAGTGATAGTACCAGGTATCACCTTAGAACCCATACCAATAACTAAAGAACAAGGGGTTGTGAATAGAGGTTTGGGGTTTAGGTATTTAGTTAACCTATGCCTTATATTTATAGTTTGAATTTTCACTCTTTATCTAGCTACAGATGCCCCTATGTGCTTCCTGGGACCCAGGCTAAGGGCCTTACAAGATATGATAATGCTATTGGGGATACCCAAATTTTCTTCCTAGGATACAACATTGAGCCTTATGTAATATTAGTATGAGAGGTTTTAGACCATATTGTTTATGTGGATTCCCAGTTTCGACTAGGATCCAACTATTGATCCACGTAAATAATGATTGGGATAATGAGATTTGACATTGAATCTATAAGGGACACCTTGGATTATTCATGTCCATAGGTTTCATAGTATGTATAATATTTATCCATTAATTATTGTGGGTTTTATTAGGATCACATTTATTATAATAAAATTTCCATGTCACCCCTAGTGTCTAGTCGATCGAGCCTAGTGATTATCCTGGTTCTTGATTGAGATTCCCACAATACCTTGGTTCTGGTTGTTTGGAAAGGTGACTTAGGGGGATGGTTTGGTCCAGTGATTTCTTAGGATGCTGGAAATTGGGCTTGAGATATTATTTATATATAGGGTTTTGGGAGATACCCAGGGCTCCTGATATTTTTCCATTGATCCATTTATGACGAGTTGTTGGTTGTTGATATTAGTTACAAGGGATTCCTAGGTGAAACCAGAATATGATTTTTATATGGTTGGAATGGTCATCATGATGTTTTCAGATACACCTATAAACATTCCAAATCAGCTATGGTTGATCAAGTTCATGAGCCTATGGATCAAAAACATTATTTATTTGGTATGTAAATTTGTACAGTCCATACAACTTTCTCAGAGACATTTCAGCATTGAGCTGAAGAAGGTATTGAAGTTTTTTTAATTTTTTGTTCAAATATTTGTTTATTTACTTTTTTTGAATGTTTTACATGATCATAGATTACATATAATAGTTATACACGATACTGTGTTGGTGATTCCCTACCAAGCCATCGACACACCCCTGTTTGGGAAGCTATGACACTTTGGTACCCAAGAAAATCTCTGACTTATTATAGGCACATGTTAGGTAGATTTATGAGTTGGATGATTCAATTGGGAAATTGTTACAACATTGGATATGAGGATTATTTTAGTCTTAGATACATGGTTGAGACTCTTGTACATTTATTTTATTCTTTTATTCTATCTTAATTGTTTGTGTGATCCACTCGGTGTGTGATTGTCCTTGAATGCTTGTATTGCTTCCGTACTATGTATTATTACTGATTGGGTTGTTTCATATATCTTTAATACTATATTTTTTTTGATGTATGATATTTGGATCTTTATCTATTAATTCTCACACTGATTAGTGGGTATAGTCTCCCAACAATACTATTTTAGACCCCCACTGCTAGTCTATAACTTTGGCATATAGTGAGGTATGCCTGATGACTTGTAGTGAACTGGGAAAGGGTTCCAATAAAGTGACCTGTATACTAGGGTGTTACAAATATAATCATCTTCACACTTTAATATAGATGAAAACGTACAACCCTATCCTCCTTTATCCCATTCTCAAAATCTGAGGCCTTGAAAAATACTTTAGTATAAGTCATTATATCAAAGCCTTTAACTTGATTTATAATATCTAAATAAAGGCCAATCTCGAATTTCCTTGACTTATGGGCCTCATTCCTATACAAAAGATAATAAAATTATAACAACTCGATATAAAACTATGAGTGTGCCGAAATTGACATTGTCCCTACTGAAGGTACATAAACTTCTATGCTCGGTCCAACATCTTCATATCGAGAAAGAACTCTATTACTCCAAGTGGAGAAATCAAGAGGGTGAATTGAGTTTCCAATAAAAACTTTTGTTTAAAATAATTTAAAATAAAAAATACCTAAATTTGATAAAAACACCTAGTTAACTAAAACAATAGGATTATATAATCTGATCTTTTTAAAATATTCCAAACAGATCGATCATATCTTAGTTAAAATATTTTAAAATTTTCAACTTGTCTAATCGTATAAAAAAGGGATATAAAATACTAATTTGAGTTAAATATATGAGCATATTTTTGTCTATAAGTTTATAAAACTAAAATTGTATTGATTTAAATGAAGGAAAATAAAACAAGTAATGACGTAAATAAGGTACACGAAATAAAGCACTATATATTTTAATAAGGGGTTTAATAACATGTTGAGACTTAATCCCATCCACTTTAAAATCACCAAATAACAATTATTTTACTATAAAATAAACTAATCCACAATATGGATTGGTTTTTAAAAAAAAACACAATGTTATCCAAGAAGAAATACAATTCCATAGTTATAAGTGGGGTATAAAGATAACAAGTCACATAGGACCTCTCCACAGTTGTAAATGGGAATACATATGATAAAAAATATTTAGAGAGTGTTGTGAACTATCCGGTTTAACATAGGATACTATTTTGTACAATTAAATAGGGTAAAGTAGAAACAAAACTCAAATTTGAATAATAAACAAAAATGGAAAGTGTTAAGAGTTGAGAATTTGTAACACTTATGAATCTAAATAACTTTAGTTGTTCAGGATTCCTTGAAATTTTATTTGGAAGGATATCTAACATGTTTCATAGAAATTAAAATATAAAATGGGGTCATAGATTTATTTAAGAGTATTTAATTTTTAGTTTGTAATTGTCTAGGATTCTTCCAAGAACTTGTGTTACAATATATCTTTTTATTACATCATAGGAGAGTCAGTGATTCTATGTTTATAAATGTGCCACTTTTCTCTCTTGTAAAATTTCACATGAGAGATATTTTATTAAATTTATAGAAATCCAGGTCCAATTATAAATTTCATGATAATAATAGAAAAACTTGGGCCCTCACACTGATCAAAATATTCATAAAATTGTAATGTGTTCTTTAAGGAAACCATGGAGTTATTTAGGAATAATCATTCTTAAATCCATGTTTCTATATCTAAAATCAAATTTATAAAATATAAATTGAAGAGGTAATTTTGAAATTAACTCTAGAAAACTATAGTATCTCTATGGTGGTAACTTCACTAATAGAATCTTTTTACTGAACAAAAGATTGTTCTGATGGTAGATTTATCTGATAGAAACTCTTCTAATGGTAGATATACAGAATGGTAGAATCATTAAATGATATATTCACTTGTAAATAACAATTCTTGGTGGTATATCCAACTAATGGTCGTGGTATCTTTTCCTCATTGGTAGGTTCATCTGATTGTAGATTAGTCTGGAAGAAGTACCTTTCGATGGAAGAATTGATCATTTATATCTCTATTTGTTCTAGTAGTAGAATAGATGAATTGACAGGATCATAAAGAAATGGTAGAATCTACTAATGGTAGCTCTACTTATTAGTGGTGGTATCTCCATTGGACTATAGAACCACCTGATGGTAGAACCTGATTGTCACATTGTTTAACTAATGGTTTCTTATTGAACTTATGGTTTTATGAAGCGGTAGATCACTTCAACTAATAGTAGATTGACTAGTAGCTCAATACTTAGGAAAAATTTCATAGGTTTTTCATAATATATTTTACTATCATAAAACATTAATTTTATTAGAAACATATCAAACATGATATAAGCTCATTAAAATAAGAAGGTTCTTAGACGAAGCCAAAAATCTCCCTCTTTTTTATGATCACAAATCCTAGAATTTAAAACTGTATATAAAGAATTTAATAGATGAATAACAGATGATTGTTCTACTTAACATTTTGAGACCTTATGTGATGCACATAGTTATCCATTCAATACATAAAATTACTTATATGATATTCCATACAGTGTATTAATATGAAATGATATTGAAATTCCATTCAATACTCATCCTTTAGGGATTATGAAAAAGGTAAACTGAATATGAAACTAAGTACAATATATAAAAGTGAATAAAATAAATTATTTTCATAATATATCAATGTCAAAATATTATATCATAATAGAGAAAAAAAATAAAAACCTGAATAAAAAACCTAACCATAATCTGATGAACCTTATAAATCCCAACTAGAAGTTAGATGCACTTGATCCTTTCCTTTTCTAGAAACTTGAGGGGAAAGAGGAGATGGAGGTGCAGGAGGCCAAAATTCTATAGTATATGCCACTATATTAGGAGGTACAATGACTTATATCCTGGTGGTTTACAAAAAGGTTTCCATCAACACAACAAACTGAGTCATCAGTTGACCACCATGCTATATTATCTTGAAGAAATCAATATTATCTTTTATGAACAATTTGAGTTGGGGTGTTAATGTCTTCAATTGTGTCACTTGATTATTTAATTCCCTGGTCACATGATAAATTATCAAATTATAATATAGGAACTTAAAATGATAATTGAGATCATGCTTCATATAAATCCTTGAGAGGTAATACTTAATAGATTTAGTGATAGTCTGTATACCACTCCCAGCCTCATTCCAGAATTCTCCAACCAATTTACAAATATTATTCCCATGAGATTTGATCTTGAAAAACTCATTTTGGTGAGAAGAAGATAGATCATCCATGAATTCATACATCTTCTATCTAACTATATATTTGATGAAATCAACATCCACTGATGTTGGAGTAGATTAAGGAGGATCTCTAGAAGATGAAGCAGTAGGAGTAGAGAAACTCTCTAGAATCTCCAAAAGAGATATCTCCCTCCTAGAAAAAGCACTCATATCCTTCATAGTGCATGGTATGGAATCCATTTTGTCCACTAGAATATTGTTCTCAATCTCAATATATTCCATATTTAGAAACATTTTAGTGTTAATATGTTAAATGAACAAAGAAACAAGAAACCTTACATCATCCTCACTAAGATTAGTCTCCTAAATTGAAGAATAAATAATCATCCAACAAATATCTGAAATAATTATGTACTTAAAGGCATAAAAATATTCCTTTATCACATAACTAGAGGGAGGATGATAAGGAGGAGGAGGTGTCATATCCTAGCTATGCACAACAAAATCCTCTTGTCTAGCCTATACAATAGAAACCTCAAAATCAAAAGGTTCCAAATGAAATTATACATTAGTACTCTCAAGAAAATATCACTTAGGATACCTCTAGTCAACTGATACAGTAAGCTCACCATGCTGTGGTGGAATTCCCTAACCATCATCATATTCTGACTTTGAATACTACTTCCCAAGTTGAGTAGATTTTGGGGATTTACTCCCCTAAAAAGTTGTCCCATACTCAAGTTTATCTATGGTAGATGGGTTATCTTTAACAACTGAGTCATAAGAGGTAGAATTAGAATGAGATCTGCATTTCCATTCTCCATTGGAAGATCTATTTCACTCAGTAATAGACTAATAAAGGTGAAACCACTCATCCTAATCACCTCCATCAACATCATACTTAGAATCATCTAAAAGAACTACCACATCCTTAGAAGTATTTGAAGAATATATCTCCACATGATCACCATTAGATACTTTAGTCTCTTCTTACTCATTATCCCTTATTTGGTAGTAAGAGAAAGAGGAGGACATGAAGACCCATAAGAAAAAACATGACTGTTATACAGATTATGATCAATTATTACTTCCACTAAAACAACTACTGAATCTTATTCATTAGCAACACAAACCTCCACTTAACCCTCATCTTCTACTTACTCATCAGAGTAGTAATATACTACATTATCTTGACCTAATATTTGGCTAACAATTTTTGTTGGTCTATTAGTTTTCTATACCAGGTTAAAAAAATATTAGAGATTATCATTATCAACCACCAACTTTTTCAACCATGGGTTCCAATTGACCCTCATAAATTTTCAAGTTACCCAACTGAAGTACAATCCACCACAATTAGTTACTCTATCTTCACCTTTGGCACAAGTCATGTTGCATCATATATAGTATATTCTTACTTATCATAATCAAAAGGTTTTTACCTAGAGGAAGGTTTTCTCAACACTATCATATGGCCAAATAGATATCTATATATGTTTATATTATCTTCTCCTTTTATATGAAATAAGAAATGTTGCTTCATATATAGTATATTCTTACTTATCATAATCAAAAGGTTTTTACCTAGAGGAAGGTTTTCTCAACACTATCATATGGCCAAATAGATATCTATATATGTTTATCTTATCTTCTCCTTTTATATGAAATAAGAAAAATATATCATGATACCTCATTGATATAAAATCCCACTTCCTAATACATAACATATGTTGTATGAGCTTGAACAAAAATCTATATTCACCATCAAGATCAACAGCTATAGGACTTTTCAAAGTATCATTTACAATCAGCTCCAACAATGTATCCTCAAACATAAAAATTTTCAAGGTTAATAGGGAGTTTAACTTGGAAATATTTGTATATGATGTAAGAACCCGAATCTTCGTTTCAGGTATGTCTTTCCATTTCTGGAGTTTTTGAGTTTTTTTGGAGTTTCTGGAAATTTCTGAAGTACATGCCGTGTACTCTTTTCCCGCTCGAAGTCGTGTGTTGGCCGTGTCCGGGCCACACACACGGTGTGTAGGGGTGACGTGGAGGCCGATTTTTGTGGAGTACTGAAAAATCCACTACACGCCATATACTTTAAAAATAAACTCCATGTACTTTTTTTCACTAAAAGGACCAAGGTCATGCCTAATCACCATAAGCATCTTCTTTTAGGTCTGGTTTGACCGAGAGACACCATATGGTCAGAAAACTTCTCTGGATTCCTGATCCTCCATCCGTTCTCTGATTAGAGGTATGTCGATTGCATTGGAAGCATAGTAGTGAGTTCTTCCTTCTGCTTGAGTCTTGTTTTCCAATTCTTCCTCCTTCTCAAGTAATCTAAGGTTGAACGTTTTGTGTATTTTATCATATCTATGATGTTCTAGGGAGAATCATCCGTCGTGGTTCAAGTGTATCGATCTCCTAGGATCGAGGTAGGTGGTTTGTGCCTTACCGTTCAAAGTATCTGAGTTTTATGTGCAAATTCCACCAATACCTGTGAACGGGGTATTGCGTGTTACCCCTTTTTTTCCTTCGTTGTTTTACTGCCTTGCTTGTATTCTTCTGTAGAGGTAATTTGACCATGTTAGAGTATAATTTTTTGTGCTTGGTTGTAATTTTCCCTTGCTTTGTTTAGTTTACGACCTTTGGGTCTCGTTTTTCTTTGGCTGTTACACCTGTTTTCATGCCTTGCAGTTATAGATTGAAGTGAAACTCGTGACATGCTTGTTGCCTTGTAGAATATTTATCTAAGTAGCTCTATAGGTGTACTTTGGTTAGCCAAGTAGCTCTATAGGTTTAATTTGGACTTATAACATTATTATGCACTGACTGGGACGGGGCTGAGAGAACCTGGTGCTATAGACTACAAGGGATAGACTGGGTTAGCCTCCCATAGAGTCTTAGATATTACAGACTACAGAGGGGATGGACCGAGTGAGCTCCTAGAGAGTGTTGGATTTTTATATAGACTAAAGGAGGGTAGACTGAGTGAGCTTCCACAGAGAGTCTTACCTTGTTTGAATCTCTTTAAGAACCTTACCAGGCTAGAGGAGGAATTTACCGAGTGGGCTTCCTCAGGGAGTCTGTGGTATACCTAAGGCTATAGGAGGAATTGACCGAGTTAGCTTCCTCAAAGAGTCTCTAGACCTTGGGGCTAAGAGGGTTAGACTACACGATCTTCCTCAAGAGATCCCTGGACTAACCTAGACTATAAGGGGAATTTATTGAGTGAACTTCCCCAGAGAGTCTCATAAATTCGTATGACTAAGTTAGAGGGGTTAGGCTAAGTGCACTTCCTAGAGGGTTGTGGTACTTCTTGGATAGGACCAGAGGGGATGGCTGTGAGTACCTCCCAGAGGGTTTCCAGCTTTAGTTGTTTTTTTCACTGTTGTTGATTTGTTGTGGATTGATTGCTGCTATATATCATCCTGTTTTATTGCTTACTGTTTACTGCTTACTACTTTCTATTGCTGTTTACTGCTTATTGTAATTTTACCTGCCATATACTCACTGAATGTTAGGCACATATCTTCGGGTGAATGTCTACAAGGATTTTATCTCACACCCTGCTTGGACCATGCTTTTGGGCCCAAGAATACTATTTTGTTGCAGGTATAGACAATGGAAAGCGCCCATCGACTTCAGGAACTTGATTTCTTGGAGCAGGAGAGCATGGGAACAAGGTTTGGCTTGCGATGCTGAGGAGCTGTTTAATTTTATTTTGTACTTGTTTTGGTACTATAGTGTTTTCCAGCATTGTGACTTGTTTGGATATTTTCCTAGTTATGTATCATGCATCATTTCGTATATACATATGTGCTCCAATTATTGATTTAGTCTTCCGCTGTTATATTGTTGGTAATTACTGCTTCCACTATTGCATGTTATTGTTCTTCCGCTGTGTACTCTGCCAACGAGGGAATAGTTTACCCACTATCACACCTAAGGCCCTCACTTCTAGTCGGCAGCCTCTGGCGTTTGGGGAAATGCGCTTGAGGCCATGTGACCAACCGGGTATGGGGCGCCTCTGGGTGGCTTCTGAAACCGGGACGTTACAAAGTGGTATTAGAGGCATTCTTTTCTCTTGCATTACCGTTTGGATAATTTGCCAGGGATAGGACAAATTCGGTACTTGGTAATAAGTTGTGCCCGGGAGTAGCTAACCCATGTACAGGGAAAAGCCATACTACCTCGTTTATTGCAGTTTTATGGTCTTGAGATGTTACAATTGATACAATTTCACCTAGAGTGATTCACATGCTTTGTAATGTTACAGTTTTGATATTATGGTTCTATTTCTGTAGCAACCCGATGAGATGAGGGTTTGTCATCTCATGCATCATATAGGAACTTGTAGAAATCACATGTCATGCATTCTTTCCATTCCATCTAGGGTGCATTAGCGATTTCATGCTATTGTGATAGACTTTGTATAGATTATGCATGCTGTTGTGATAGATGCTTGATAGAATCTCTACTACTTTGTTGGAGGATTTTTGTATTGTAATTTTTTTAGATGAACGCCAAATTTTAATTCTTGAGGTGTTATGGGCCCTCTTGAATCGGAAATTGGTGGATCATGATCATGTTTTCTCTTGTACATGACTGGATGGGATTCCAAGCTTTGATTCGTGGGGAGTATGGGCCCCCAAGAATCGGAATTTGGAACCTCTTTGCCTTGTTTTCAGTGTTTCTGGGCCACTGTGCAGTTTCAGAACTACTACCTAGAAAAACCTAGAATACATGGCGTGTACCTTATGGTTACACGCCATGTAGTTTTTAGGCCGTGTTACTGAATGTGTGTGCAGGAACACAGTGTTGTGGAAATAACTTTAGGAACACGCCGTGTACGGTATGTACATGCCGTGTAGTGTAGAGACTTGTACCCGGCCATGTCACTAATAAAACGGGTCAGGGAAGCTTGAGTAGAACACGCCATGTTGTAAAGGAACACGTCGTGTAGTTATGTCCAGGTACCCGACCGTGTCACGAACAACACGGGTCAGCGTGACATTCTCTAAGACACGCCGTGTTGCTTTCGAAACATGCCGTGTAGTCTTGCACAGGCACCCGACCATGTTATAAACAACACAGGACAATGTCACCTTCTCTTATACACACCGTGTAAGGTCCAACTGTGTAGACGGTCGTGTAACTAACAACACGGGCTGCCGAGGCAGTGTCTAGTACACGCCGTGTCCATAGGGAACACGCCGTGTTGTCTGAGGTTAGTTTGAACTGTGTGGGTTAGCTGTGTAAGGAGACTCGGGCAGGGGTTTAGAGTTCAAGTGCACGCCGTGCTTGGGAACAACACTCCGTGTAGTTTGGGGTGTTACACGACCTGTCGGGTAGGGGTACACGCCCATGTTAATGGCTTAAGTAGACACGCCGTGTAGTTTTTATACACGCCGTGTATTCGTGTTTTGTAAAACTTGATAGTTTCTTCCCCTGTTCCCATTTTGTACTCCTGTGTTTTCAATCTTTGTTAATCCTGATCTAAGGCATGATTTTGATCTTTCAGAGCTATGCCTTCGATACTGGTTCTTCCCATGGATTTATCTCTATTGCTATCATGGAGAGCCTTGGGCTCTGTATCTTTTCGTCTGCCGACTTGTTGACTCTTGACACACCTTTGGGAACAAGGACATCTATCATACATCAGTGCAGAGAGTGCCCTATTAAGGTTTCGGGGAGACATTTCTTATGGTACCTCTATGTCCTAGAGATTACGGGCTATGACGTCATTCTTGGGATGGACTTGTTAGTTCCTTTCCAGGCAGTCGTCGATTGCTATTGCCGCAGGGTGAGTTTTGTATCACCAGAGGGCAGATCTTTCCTTCATAGAGGTGAGTGGGATTTCCAGGCGGGTAGAGCTGGACCAGAGCATCATGGGCTAGGGAAAGTTACAGCCCAGATTTCTAGTCTTTATCTGGATGACCAGGGGACTTCACAGTTAGACTTTCCTCCAGTGGTGGATCATTTCAGAGATGTCTCTCCAGAGGACTTTTCAGGTTTACCTCTGGAGCGTGAGGTAGACTTCTCGATTGAGATCGTGCCAGGAGCAACACCGGTGTCCATTCCTCCTTATAGGATGGCTACACCTGAGTTGTAGGACCTCAAGAAGCAGTTGTAGGAGTTGCATGAAAAGGGTTTCATCTGACCCAATACCTCTCCTTGGGGTTCTACTGTCCTTTTTGCAAAGAAGGCAGATAGTACCCTTCGACTTTGTGTGGATTTTTAGAAGCTGAACAAGTTGACAATCAAGAACCAATATCCCTTTCCGAGGATCAATGACCTCTTTGATCAGCTTCGAGGAGCCCAGGTGTTCTCAAAGGTCGACTTGAGGTCCGGTTATCATCAGTTGTGTGTTAGACCATCAGATATACCTCTGACAGCCTTCAGGAGAAGGTATGGTTTTTAAGAGTATACAGTCATTACATTTGGTCTTAAGAACGTGCCTACAATCTTCATGGCACTGATGAACCGAGTGTTCCATCCGTACTTGGACTCAATTTTCGTGGTCTTCGTGGATGATATCTTGGTCTACTCTCACACTTGACATGAACATTCCATACTCCTTGAGATCATTATGAGTACACTGAGAGAGCATTGTCTATATGCTAAACTCTCGAAGTGACACTTTTGGATGGATTAGATTCACTTCTTGGGTCACGTCATCTCAGAGGCTAGAGTATCTATGGACCCAGAGAAAGTGAGAGCTGTAGTTTCCTGGGTGCAGCTGAAGAATGTTTTTGAGGTGCATATTTTTCTAGGGCTGGCTGGGTACTACAGATGCTTCATTCAGAACTTCTCGCGCCTAGCATCACCGTTGACAGGTCTGACCAAGAAGGGGGCGAAGTTTTTATGGTCAGATTCTTGTGAGTCAGCCTTTCAGGAGATGAAAGTGAGGTTGACGTCAGCACCAATACTAGTCTTGCTGGAGTCGGGAAAGGGCTACATTGTTTACTGTGATGCTTCGAGTATCGGGCTAGGAGCTGTGCTTATACAGGGAGATGGGGTCATTGCTTACGGGTCTCGGAAGTTGAGGCCACATGAGAGGAACTACCCAACGCGCGATCTGGAGTTGGCAGCAGTTGTTCATGCCTTACGTTGTTGGAGACACTATCTTCTGGGAGGGCACTTTGTGGTTTTTACCGACCACAAGAGTCTCAAGTATATCTTCACTCAACATGATCTGAATCTGAGACAGTATAGGAGGGTCAAGTATCTTCAGTCCTTCGACTTTGAGCTCACCTGTATGCCAGGAAAGGGAAACGCTGTAGCTGATGCTTTGAGCAGGAGAACTCAGATTTAGGCAGTTCAGGAGGCCAGTAGTGAGTGGCATCTTATGGATCTATTCTCTGAGATGCATCTGGAGGTGCATGAGTGGCAGGGACAGACTGTCCAATATTCTGTAGTTATTACCTCTACACTTCTTGATCGGGTACGAATGAGGCAGCTATTATATTCGGAGGCCTTAGTCCGGAAGGAGAGTGTGTCAGGAGGGGACCCTCTTCCTGGATGGACAGTGGGTGAGGATGAGATCTTGCGTTTCCAGGGATGCGTATGGGTTCCAGCAGGCATACACAAGGAGATGATGCGGGATTTTCATTCCTCAGTTTGGACAGTTCATCCTGGCGTCACCAAGATGTATCAGGATCTTCATCGCCAATACTGGTGGCCAGGTACGAAGAGAGACGTTGGTGGTTTTCTCATGAAATGTTCTACTTGTCAGCAGGTGAAATAAGAGCATCAATGACCAGTAGGGATTTTACAACAATTACCCATTCTGGAGTGGAAGTGGAACAATGTCGCAATGGACTTTGTGACCAGGTATCGAGGTCACCTTGGGGACAGTGATGCTGTTTGGGTCGTCGTCAACAGGCTTACGAAGGTAGCATACTTCTTGCCGATCAAGGAGACCTTTAGTGTTGATGATCTGGGACGACTGTACATTCGAGAGTTTGTACGTCTACATGGAGTTCCACACTCCATTGTTTCAGACAGGGATGCATGCTTTACTCTCAGTTATGATAGGGACTTTAGAAGGATTTAGGTACACAAGTACTTTTGAGTACAACATACCATCCCCAAACTGATGGACAGTCCAAGCGAACGATCCAGGTGCTTGAGGATATGCTCCGAGATTGCATTCTAGACTTTGAGGGTTCTTGGGAGAAGCATATACCTCTTGTGGAGTTCGTCTACAACAACAATTTTAGGCGACCATTCTGATGGAACTATACGAGGCTCTGTACGGTAGGCCATGCTGATCACCCTTATGATGGCTGGAGGAAGCAGAGGTAGCTTTTCTAGGACCTCGTCTTGTTTAGGAGACCTCAGAGTAGATATAGTTTATTTGGAAGAGGATGGATACAGCATAGTCTCGACAGAAGTCTTATGCTGATCAGCGGAGACAACCTCTGGAGTTCGTGGTCGGAGATCAGGTTTTCCTGCGTGTCGCACCGAGGTTGGGACACAAGAGGATTCAGAGACAGGGTAAGCGTTCACCGCAGTACGTCAGACCGTTTGAGGTATTGGAGAGAGTTGGTCCGGTTACCTATTGGTTGCAACTACCTCATAGGTACTGGGCTATGCACGACGTCTTCCATGTCTCTCAAATCCAATATTACTTTTCAGACCCATCTCATGTCTTTCAGCCCGAGGAAGTTGAGCTCAAAGCGGATGCGTCATTTGAAGATCATCCTATCCGGATTGTCGATCGCAGTACAAAGGTTCTTCGAGGCCGGTCTGTTCCTCTGGTACGAGTGACATGGAAGCACGAGCGAGTACAAGACGAGACTTGGGAGAGGGAGGCCGAGGTTCTATCGTAGTGGCTAGAGCTATTCAGGGTTTCTTCTTCTACGCCCATCTAGGGAAATTCAAGGACGAATTTCTTTAATGGGGGAAGTTTGTAAGAACCCGGATCTTCGTTTCAGGTAGGCCTTTCCTTTTCTAGAGTTTTTGTGTTTTTTTGGAGTTTCTGGAAATTTTTGAAGTACACACCGTGTACTTTCTGAGTACACACGGTGTACTCTTTTACCGCTTGAAGCTGTGTACTGGCCGTGTCCGGGCCACACACACGGTGTGTAGGGGTGATGTGGAGGATGATTTTGGTGGATTAAGGAAATACCCACTACACGCCGTGTACTTTAAAAATATACGCCGTGTACTTTTCTTTTTTTTCACTAAATGGACCAAGGTCACGCCTAATCACCATAATCGCCTTCTTCTAGGTCTGGTTTGACCGAGAGATGCCGTACGACCGCGAAACTTCTCCAAATTCTCGAGCCTCCATCCGTTCTCCGATTCGAGCTCTGTCAATTGCGTTGGAAGCACATCAGTGAGTTCTTCCTTCTGCTTGAGTCTTGTTTTCCAATTCTTCCTCCTTCTCAAGTTATCTAAGGTTGAACGTTTAGTGCATTTTCTCAGATCTACAACATTATAGGGAGAATCATCCATCGTGGTTCAATTATATCAATCTCCTAGGATCGAGGTAGGTTGTTTTGGCCTGACCGTTCAAAGTCTCTGAGTTTTATGTGCAAATTCCACCAATAACCGTGAACAGGGTATTACGTGTTACCCCGTTTTGCCTTCATTGTTTTCCTGCCTTTCTTGTATGCTTGTGTAGAGGTAATTTGACCATGTTAGTGGATAATTTTTTGTGCTTGGATGTATTTTTCCCTTACTTTGTTCTGTTTATGACCTTTGGGTCTCTTTTGCCTTTGGCTGCTACACCTGTTTTCATGCCTTGAAGTTATAGGTTGAAGTGACACTCGTGACATGCTTGTTGCCTTATAGACTATTTAACTAAGTATCTTTATAGGTGTACTTTGTTTAGCCAAGTATCTTTATAGGTGTAATTTGGACTTATAGCATTATTATGCACTGACTGGCATAGGGCTGAGAGAAACTGGTGCTATAGACTATAAGGGATAGACCGAGTGAGCTTCCCATAGAGTCTTAGATATTATAGACTACAGCGGGGATGGGCTGAGTGAGCTCCCAGAGAGTCTTGGATTTTTTTAAATACTACAAGAGGGTAGACCGAGTGAGCTTCCTCAGAGAGTCTTACCTTGTTTGAATCTCTTTAAGAACCTTCCCAGGCTAGAGGAGGAATTGACCGAGTGAGCTTCCTCAGAGAGTCTGTGGTATACCTAAGGATATAGGAGGAATTAACCGAGTTAGTTTCCTCAGAGAGCCTCTAGACCTTGGGGCTAAGTGGGTTAGACTGCGTGATCTTCCTCAAGAGAGCCCCTAACTACCCTAGACTATAAGGGGATCTGACTGAGTGAACTTCCCTAGAGAGTCTCATAAATTCGTATGACCATGCCAGAGGGGTTAGGCTGAGTGCACTGCCCAGAGGGTTGTGGTACTTCTTGGATAGGACCAGAGGGGATGGCTGCGAGTACCTCCCATAGGGTTTCCGACTTTAGCTATTTTTTTGAATGCTGTTGATTTGTTGTGGATTTATTACTGCTATGTATCATCCTATTTTATTGCTTACTGTTTACTGCCTACTCCTTGCTGTTGTTGTTTTCTGCTTATTGTACTTTTACCTTCCATATACTCACTGACTGTAAGGCACAAATCTTCGGGTGAATTCCTACTAGGATTTTATCTCTCACTCTATTTGGGACATGCTTTTCGGCCTAAGAAAACTATGTTGTTACAGGTATAGACAAGGGAAAGCGCCCTTTGACTTCTGGAACTTTATTGCTTGGAGTAGGAGAGAATGGGACCAAGCTTTGGCTTGAGATGCTAAAGAGCTGTTTACTTTTCTTTTGTACTTGTTTTGGTACTATAGTGTTTTTCAGTATTGTGACTTGTTTGGATATTTTCCTAGTTATGTATCATGCATCATTTCATATATACATATATGCTCCAGTTGTTCATTTAGTCTTCCGGTTTTATATTGTTGGTCATTACTGCTTCAGCTATTGCATGTTATTTTTCTTCCGCTATGTACTCTACCAATGAGGGCATAGTTTCCCAACTATCACACCCAAGGCCCTCGCTGCTAGTCGGCAGCCACTGGCATTTGAGGAAATGCGCTTGAGGCCATGTGACCAACTGGGTACGGGGCGCCTCTGGGTGGCTTCCGGAACCAGGACGTTACATATGACTTCATGAGGAACAATCCATCACATTTCCCACTTCATAAAATAATAGATGAGTTCCTTTTCATCTATCATAGACTTGATAACATCACTTTTATATCCATATTTATACTCTATAAATCGATATAACTAATGAACCAACCTAGGGTAGAATGGTCTATAATTTCTCAAGAACTATTCGAACCATACTTGGTCCTAAATCACATCCCAAACAAGTGAATTTCTAAAAAATAACCACAAGTAATCCTTGTATTGTTTCTAAAAAAATAGCTCAAGATGCAAGTTGGGGGTTATTTGGTTATAAAACAGGCCAATTTGATTCACCTATAACTTTGTTTGAGTTATTTGACTCATGAGGAAACACAACATGGTGCTTCACTCGCACCATATTCTCCCTAGTTTAAAGAAAAAAGGACAGAAAATGGAGTGTTACAGATGAAGATAGAAATTGATAAAGGGTTCAAAGGAGGTGTGTGGGAGGGAGGGTTCTCATATTATAATTATAAATAAATTTTATAATTTATTTATTCTAAATCAAAAAATAAATATAATATGAATAATAGAAATAAATAAACCTAATAAAAATTTTAAATATCAAATTATAGGAATGGTAGGTCCTAAAGGTTGGTTCTCATGACAACATACAATGGTAGTTTTTCATGGTCATATTCTAATGGTAGCATGTTAAGGTACCATGTCAGTATTGCATGTAATATTACAATGAAATGGTAGTATCTAGATGATATAATGACTAATGATTGAACCAATGGTAGAATGACTAATGGTCAATCCTTATAGTTGATCATCACAGTCAATCAACCTCATTAGATACCAATAGTAGTATCAATCTGTCAATTATTATCTATCACAACCAAAATAAATTTAAGTATAAAATACTAACCAAAACATATCATTCCATGTTCATGTATGATATATCTTATTCTCTCAAAATTCAAAGGCTTTGTGAATATGTCAGTAAGATGATGTTTAGTATAAAGAGTCCACTTTTTGTACGAGTTGAATTTGGTGTCAATGATTTTCAATAGTGGTCAAACAAATAGGAATATTTCATTGAAGTCAATACGGTGAATAAGTTACAAAGTTAATGGATCTTGGATGAAGTGATCAAGTTTTATAATATGAATAAACATATAAATGGTTTGACGACACTAAGTTTCAAAGGATATTCTTTTAGAATTATTTTGGATTCATTAAATGAATATGAATATTATTATTTAATAATTATCCTAGTAAGTATGATGAAATTTTAACTCTTATTAATGTCTAGAACATGTTTCACTAAGTTATTTAACATGGAATATTGTTTACAATAATGTTAAAGATGTGAATAAGATGATTGGATGATGAGAAGATCTTTGTAATTGATATTCTAAATAGAAAAGAAGAATTGATAAAAAAAATATATTGAAGAATGTATGAGAACCATTAAAGATATAACTTTAAGAACATAAAGATATTGATTTTCATGAATATGTCTTTCAAAAGATAATGAAAATATTATTTTTCATGAAGGAGAACCATGAAATATAATTATAATTGCATGAAGGGTTATTTGAAGATGAGGAAGTGGTTAAATGGAATTGAATTTTGTATACATATAATTTTTCTATGTAATATTTTTAGTGGTATTTAACTAAAAAAAAGGCCAAACCACTATCCATCTAGTCCAAGGCCCAACCTTAGAATTGTGGAACCTAGAGGTCAATAATACATAAGGGAGAAAGCTCGGATCAACACATGGGAGACATATATGACAGAAAGAATAGTGCATTCATGGTGTGGGTTGGACTGTGTATAAGGTCTGAAAAGAACGTTCCCATGTGAGGGAATATAGGTGGTCTGACTATGTTTGTGGGATAAAGCCCATGGTGTGTCATGTATGTCCAGGTTCTGACCCCGATTCCGACTCAAGCTGATACTATCCTGCTGAGATATAAAGTGAAAAAATCAATAGAAGCGGGATTCCATGTGGGGAATTTGATATTTCACTACTATTCCTCCATATTAAAAATACTAATATAACACTGACAATCTGTTTTAGTTGATATTGGGTACACAATCAAATCCTTTGACTGTCTTCAACATCCTGCCCCACTGGAGTGTTTCTGATCACTATAATTCATCAATTCCATGACTACCATCTCTAAAAGAATTACTCCATGATTTTTCTAAGGTAAATATATTGGTAAAACAGTTCCATTAATATTCATATGCACAAGACATGATGTTTATGAAAGGTTTCATTTGAACCATGATACTGCCAAGGAAAAAAATGAAGCTTTCGGCGTACAAAGGGAGTTAAAACTTTCTTTTGATGCATGGATGAGTTCATGATTATAGAAAAGGTGCATGAAATTGTTATAAAATGAATGAAATATACTTCAAATCACATAATAAAACACTCTTATATTTTTGGTGTATATTTTATATTACCAAATCCATAAGTAATATTAATATTGATCATCAAAAAACATATTTTTATAGGAGATATAATCAATCCATGACACGACTTGAAAATCAGATTTGATTTGATGATAATCTATCTATAAATAACAAAGTCCATAGACTAAGAGAATCTTACACACACATAGTTCTTTGAGAGTACATGTTTTCTGAAAAAATAGACCATTTCCAAGAATTCATTTTACATGAGGCACCATGTTATTTTTCTAGCATCTCATATTTTTTTAAGAAGGGGTGTCTTATGAACCTTCTTGGTTACTTTAAGAATAAGTGTCCCATAATAAATTTAGTTTGTTATAAAATCCATTATTCAATCTGAAGAAATAATTTATGGATAGTCTATTAACTATTGTGTATCACACTTAAAAGAGATACCCAAAAAACATGTTCCACGATGAAAATTTCTTTCACAAAGCTCATTAGATATGCATAAGTCATTTTATGTGTATGTGATGGATAAAAACAGACACCCTCATAAAATCTTTACTTTCATGATAAAATTGGTTCTCTAAAATGTTTTCATGAAGATGATATACCTCTAACACATCTTGGTGTTTTCAAGGAAGAAGATCTATAATCTTCACCCAATATGGTTTACATGAAGGAGAGATTGTATACATTCATAGATGAAGAGATATTCACCTGAGAATATAAATGAGAAATATTTAATGAAAATCACATGAAATATGAAGGATAAAATTATTTAAATGTGTTTGAGTTTTTTTTTCTTGATGAAATAGTTCCACATAGTTTACTTTTTTGATGATAATATGGGGAAGAAGGTAACATAGTGAAGTGTGAATTCATGGTAATGAGTGTTATAATGCATGAATGAACCATGTACTTATATGAAAATGGGAAAATAAATTCATAATATTTTGATCAAGGATTATTTTGTGTCAAGGATTACAAGTTTTATAAGAACTAGGAAAAAAATTATACACGCATAAGATGATGTGACATGTTCAGGGCAATGTAACTAGCGTTTACAAACAATCAACAGAACTAAGAGTAAATAGATACTACACTCAACTTTTGATATTGTTTATTATAGAATTCTATGATAATTAGTAAAATACACATTATTTTCATTGATACTTGAGAAGAGAAAGAGTATGACCAGCTATAAATTTATCATTAGTCAGGGAAAAATAATTTTGATGATGCTAAGTTGATCTGTGATTTTATTGTTTTGATAATCACAAATGAAGTTTTTGATTATATAAAGATTAGTAGAAGGTGATTAGATATTTTTTATTTTTAACTAAAAAAGAAATAGATAAAGACACTACAATACACTATTGTATACTATTGTGTGTCAAAGATCATATAAAGAAGAATAAGAAGTGACTGGAAAATATATAGTCAGTTTATTATAATTTTGTTAAGGAATAATTTTGTGTTTACCAGTCCACAACATATTCCTATTATTGTGGATGTTATAAGAAAAATACAGTTCAACTCTTAGTTTTTTCTATAAATAAAATAAGAGTTTCTTTCATATTAATGTGTAACAGTTGAAGCTAGTGGAAGAACAAAGAAGCATTGTGACATTAAATAGATTTCTTATCTATTAGAATACTTTCATTGTGTAATAAAGATCCTTAAAAAGAAGGTAAATATTATCCTAATAAGTAGTGTAAAGATCCAACCAGGAGCTATAAAACATGCACTGTCAATTAAACATAGTGTATTATAAGTAAAATGATATTCCCTATATGTCGTAATGAAATTAAATGGAATATTTTCTATTGGATCGGTGGTTGGATTATTTCCCTACCATGAAAATAAATAGCTACTATCATTGAGTAGTGAACCTATTAAAAACATCACATGCTATTCTTTACTGATTTTATATACATTCATGCGAAGATAAAAATAAGAATAAGAGATATTAATATAGCCAATAGGTAATAGGGATCAATGTTTAAAATGAAGAAAAGGTCTCTAATGTCATTTACCCTCCTCTTAGTGTTTTAAATATCCTAAAGTAGTCCTCTCAAGTGGTATGAAAGGTATGATTCACCTCTATTGGATTAATTGTTTTTTAGTTATTCTATTTTGAATATTTTAGTTTATTTCCCATTTTTACAATGAATTTAAATTTTGGTGATAAATAAATTTTCTATAAGAAGAATTCTATTTCTAAAAAAATCATTATGAATAATATAAATAAATAGTCATGAAATCTAAACATGGGTTCCCTCTTATCTAATTAAGAGGATGTGTTAGTATCTCCATACCTTGGAAAAAATGAAGATATTCCTTGTTGGAAAGTAAAGATAAGGTGGATTAAGATTCCACAAAGGAGATGGAAAACCTTCATATCACAAGTAAATCAAGATATTCAATTAAGACTAATGTTTGTGTAGTTCCTTTAAAAATTTTCCTCGAGATGATTATTCTTGCATGAGTGGTGATGATGATCAATCTACAACCTACCAAGAGATATTAATTGATAGATTAAGAGATATATTGTATTGTGTTCCAACAAAAATAGTCTTCCTTGTTTGTGGATTCATTTAATGTATGCATGAATTAATCACCTAAATAGAAGAAGAAACTAATATTTTGGAGAATTCCATAAAATGAAAAATTATTTAATTTTTAAAGATATATTGACATGTTAGAAACATTGAATAACAAAATAAATAGGTTGAATTTTTTTCCTCTAAATGAAACAAAGAAGTTAAAATACAAAGTGGGAGTTAAGATTACTATAGAAGAAGAGATCCCAAAATTTGAAGAATGGTCGAAGAATAAAATTGATGTTAAAGAATTTCCCTTAGAAGAAAATCCCAATTCGATCAAGGAACTTGACTCTTTGATTCATATCCAAGTTAGGATACATGAAGATGAAGTTGAAATAATAAATTATTCTTGTGAAGAGTAGGTTATTATGAATGAAGAAAAGAAAAATACCCTCAATATAAAAATACTATAATTGGATGTTTAGTTTGAAAATATTGATATGGAAAATATTGAGACTTCACAAAATAAATAGAAATCTGATTATTCTACTCAATTTTCAATAGAGTATTATAAGGTCAATATACATCCAATATGTGATAAGAAGATAATTTTTTTATTCAAATATATATCAAAATAAGTTAAGAAAAAAGGTACCAGCCATTCCATCTTGTAATAATGTTTCTAGAATTTTTTTTTCAAACAATGCAGGTTGGAAAACAAAACCTGGGAATGTTTGGATGAATAAAGGAGAGAATAATCCTTACACTATGACTTGGGTGGATAATAAATAGAGTGTGAAATATTTTTCCCCACTAAGAGAAAAAAAGTCATAAATAATACCCAAAAAAATTATACACTAGTTACCATGAAATAAATATTTATGGGTCAATTTTGGTAGTACAATAGATTCAATCATTATGAATTAGAATGTTGTTATAGTAATTTTAATGAAAAAGCTTAAATAAATCCTATATCAATGGTGGAAAACCAAATATGAAGAAATAGAATCCATAGGTCTATAAATATATTTATAATTTGAAATGATTTTGAAATCTTGAAAACATCTGTGATATATGAAATGGTATTAGTCACAAGGCTGGTACATTGCCATTGCAACATGTATCCAATGTTGATAAGAAAATACTACCACAAAATCTGGCTAATAATGAAGAATCTACTAGGGGAGAAAGAATTATAATGTTGTAAATAAAAATTTTCCTAATAGGATTTCAATTATGAAAGATGATAAGTCTTTCAATTTCATATCCAAGAAATTTAAGTGAAGTAAAACCAAAATAAATACTAAGATTAATGACACTCAAAAAAGCCTTGTAGATAATCCAAAATTATTTTCAATGTTCCTAAATATATGTTAGTAATATGAACATAATATTTTGTGAGAATAAAGAAAATGGAAGGTGCACAATCCAATTCTAGGGAAAAAGAAATATAAAAGATACCACATGATTAAGTCAAAGTGTATGGGAGTTTTAAAGAAAAAGATAACTATTTTCATAAATAATTTCTGTGTGAGAGATGTAATAAATTGGTCACATTGAAAAAGGATGTTTATCCATTCTACTAGAGTCAGAATCAATCCTTAATAGGATTAAAAATGAATCATCCATGAAGGATGTTAAGGGAAAAAATTATCCCTGCAAATAATAAGAGAATATAAAGAGATTCGTGTTTCCACTACATAAATCAGAATACATGTTTATATGTGTAGACATAAAGTCTAGAGAAAATGGAGAAACTTGGCTGACAAAATTATCTCAACCTTTTTGTTCACATTGAGAAGAAATAAAGGATCCAATTTATTCTATTAATATTTGGGAATTATATTTGTGTTTATAATTTTGGGAATTGAAGGTGATGAAGGTTCTTCGGGGGATAACCCGAGATGCAATAAGTGCTTCCAATTCTTGATAGTAGAGTTAAAGAAGTCACCATCCTTTAATTATTCCTCAATTTGGTTTTCAAATAAAAATATAATAGTGTATCATATTTGATGAATTTGAAGACTGTGTTATCATATCATTGAAAACAAGGAAAAAAATATATTATTTTGGTTTTATCTTATACTTGATATTTTGAAGAGAAGTTATTGAAGAATATCATCCTTGGTGAAGTTGTGAAAGTTCTCAATCTGTATAGTCACAAGATGAAGATCAATTCTGGTATATTTTCCATGTTCTAACATCTTGAAATCGATTCTTAAAGACATAAAATTATGAATATTTTTAGAAGTGTATCCCTTGAGGGAAAGATAAATAAAGATAAATGATAAACCAGAATCATTATTTCAATTCATATCAAATCTAATTATTCTGAAAACTTACTGAAGTTCATGTCATTAGAAATGGTGTTTCTCACTTAATATATCATCCTTGGTTATCAAAAATAATAAACATAATACAATTGGGGATTAAATTAATTAATCAATGGTATAAGAAATGTAGAAGTAATGAAAGTTACCCAAGTCCACTTATCCTTCTTGTTTCACTTGAATGTTTTTATTTACTTGTTGAAGTGTGTGCAATAGTTTTGCGTTGATATTTATTTAAAATGTTTCATATCTTATTTAAGTATCTTCATCATGGAATGAAAGTTGAAAAACCTTGAAGACAAGTGTATGAGTTCCCATTTCATGTTGTATCTAGATCAGTTGGTATTTGATAATTTTGTTGTCTAAATCAAATCCTATTGTTTTCTAAAATAATAATTTATCAAGTGGACTTATAGAGAAATGATGAATGATATACTACATAAGTATGAATTGATACCATTTTCCCATGAACATTTTATTTATTTTCAATAAGGGGGAGGGAAAGTGAAATGAAATTTTGGGAAAGTATAGGGGATAGAAACATATTAAAACACTTATTTGGGAATAACATTGAAGGTATTTATAAAAAATAAAAACGGGGAGATTTAAGAACCCACTTTTTGTATGAGTTGTATTTGTTATCAATGGTTCCCAATGGTGGTGAATCAAATAGGAATATTTCATTGATGTCAATATAATTAATAATTTCCAAATTTAATGGATCTTAGATAAAGTTCTAAAGTCTTATAATATTAACAGACATATAAATGGTTTTAAGACTTTGCGTTTCAGAGGTGATACTTGGAGAATTGTTACGTATTTATTAAATGACATTGTATTTCACGATTAAATAATTTTCCTAGTAATTTTGATGATTGTTTCACTTTTATTATTATCTAGAACACGTGTCACTAAGTCATTTAACATGACACATTGTTTATAAAAATGTAGAAGATGTGAAAAAGGTGATTGGATTATGCGAATCTATTTGGAATGAATATTTTAAAAGGAAAATATGAATTAATGAAAAATAGACATTGAATAAGGTATGAGAACCATGCGAGAGATAACTTAAAAAACATGTTGGTATTGATTAACATGAAGAAGTTTTTAAAGAAGATAATGAAAAATATTATTTTTCAAGAAGGATAACCATGAAATATAAATATAATTTCATGAGGGGTTATTTTAATATGAGTAAGTTGTTAAACGAAATTGAATTTTGTATACATATAATTATTATATGTAATATTTTTTGTGTGATTTAACTAAAAAATATGGCCAATCCACTAGCCATCCTGGCTGAGGATCAACCTTTGTATTGTGGGACCAAGAAGTCTACCATGCACAAGGGATCCATCCTGAACCATTACATGAGAGGAAAAGGTGAGAATGCATTCACAGTTATCACATGGTGATGGAGGGACTGTGTTTAAGTCTCATAGATCACACTTCCATATGAAGGTGTACAGGTGGGACAACTACATTGGTTGGCTGAAGCCCATGGTGTGTGATGTGTATCTAGGTGCCAACCTCGATTCTATATTAAGGTGATACTGCCATACTGAGATATTGAATGAAGTGCTCAATAGAAGTGGCATTTGATGGGGTACGTCAAAGAATGTGATAATATTACCCCATATTAAAAATATAGATATAACTATAGGCATTCGGTTCATCTGATCTCATCCATATGATCAAATCTTTGGATCATATTCAGCATCCCACCTCATTGAAGTGTTTCTGATCCCTAACATTCTTCAACATCGTGGCTTCCATCACAGAACTGATGATACCATGATTTTTTGAGACCATGATATTGATAAAAATATCCCATGAACATTCATGTATAAAAGATACCATATTAATTAAGGGTTTTATTATAAGCATGATCTACTAAGGATAAAAATGAAGATTCCAGTGTACAATGGGAGTTACATCATGCTATTTTTGAATGAATAAGTTCAAAATTATAAAAAAGGTATATGTGACCATTATAACATGAACGAGGGATACTTGAAATCATCTAACAAAATAATCCATTAATTATGTCATATATTTTAGATTATAAAAATAATTGGTATTATTAATTTCAGTCTTCAAATGGATTATTTTGTGGGAGAAATTATCTATCCTTGATGTGGATTGAATATTGGAGTTGAGTTGGTGATCATATGTCTATAAATAATGATTTCCAGAGGTCAATAGAATATTTTCCCCACATATTACTTTGAAATATCATGTTTTATGAAAAAAATAGTATCACCAAGATTTTGTTTTATGTGAGGAGGAAAGTTGTTCCGTGAGCCTCTCAACTATGTGCAGAAGTGGTGTTCAGAGACCTCCTTGGTTAAACATAAAAGAATAATTCCATGTTTAAGTGAATGAGTGATAAAATATAATGTGTAACATGAAGAAAAAATTTATACCTAGGTTTATAGCTTGTGTGTATCACACTCGAAGAGATATATGACAAACTTGTTCCACGAAGTGCCCTACTTGTGTAAATCTCCTTGGATACTCATAGGAAATTTGTCTACCTATGTGAGGGAGAAGAACTAACATGCACATATAATCTTCACATGTGTGAATATCTTGGGTTATAAAACTATTTTTAGGATGAATATACACCTCTAACCCATCTTGGTGTGTTCAAGGAAGTAGAGATGTGATATGCACCCATTCGGGTTTATGCAAAGGAGAAAATGTATAAATTCATATGTGAATACACATAGACATTAGAATACAAGTGACAATGAATGAATTAAAACCACATGAAACATTATGAATAAAATTATTTATATTTTATAGAGTTTTTATTTGTGTGAATAAATAGTTCCATGAAATATCACTTGTGTAAAGATAAGAGAGGGAAGAAGAAAAAGTGAATAGTGAAGTGTTCATGCATGTTAATGAGTATGATAATGAATGCATAAACTGTAAACCTATATGCACATGAGAAGAAAAATTTATAAGTTTTTTATCAAGGATTTTTGTTTTCTGATGTTTATAATTTTTATGAGACCCATGAATATTGTTATACATGGATAAGATGACGTGACATGTTTAGTGTAGTGTAACCAGTGTTTACAAAAAACCAATTGCATTTAGAGGACATTAATTCTACACCCAATTTTGATTATTTTTTATCAAGGAATTTAGAGATATTTAGTGTACTAAACATTCATACCATCGATAATAATGAAGAAAAATAGTATTTTTAGATATAAACTGATCATTATTCAGAGAAGAATAAATTTTTTAAAGCTAAGATGAGCTGAGATTTAATTATTTTAATTATCACAAAGGATGTTTTGGATTCTAGAAGGATTGAAATAAGGTGATTCCGTGTAGTCTATTTTTCACAGAAAAAGATAGAGATAAAGACACTTTTATACACTATTGAAAATTATTATGTGTCAAAGGTTAGATGAAGAAGAAGAAGAGACTAACCAATATATATTTAGATGATTATCATTTTAGTCAGGAAGTATTCTATGTTTACTTGTCAATAATATATTCATAAAACTGTGACTAATATTAGAGGAAAAATGTGTACGAATCATCTTTCTACTATGAATATGAAGAAGAGTTTCTTGCATACTGCTATGAAACTAATAGATGAAACTAGTATAAGAACAAATAAGCACAATGAAATTCAATATAAGACTCATCTGGTGTAATAATTTATTGGCATTACAATGAACCATAATAAGAAGGTCAAAAATTTCTTTAGAAGTAGTTTAAAGATCCATATTGGAGCTGTAAAACATGAAATATCAATTGACTATAGTGAATTGCAAGTGAAAGGATATTCCCTTTTTACTATAACCATATTCAATGTATTATATTATAGTGGTTATTTAGTTCGATTATTTACATACCATGCTAAGGAATAACTACTCTCATTATGCAGTGAGCCTTATAAAAACATAATGTTCTGTTCTTTACTGCATTCATATACTTTCATTCGATAAGAAAAATAGAATAAAAGAATCAAGATCCTAACAAGTCTAAGAGGAAAATGGGATGAAAGTTTAAATTATATAAAAAGTTCCCAATATTGATTCACCACCCTCTCAATGTTTGAAATATCTAAAAGTGTTCCTTTCATAGTACTAATGAACTCAAGAGTTATATCACCCTTTTGAAAATGGTGCCTAAAAAATTGATGCCTTATATCAATATATTTTGTTCTCAAATGGGACATTGGGTTCTTTGAAATGTTTATAGAACTTATATTATCAAAATTTATAGAGAAATGTTGAAATAGATATACCTAGTCTAGTAAGGTTTGTTTCATCAACATAATCTATGAACAATAATTTTCTGAATCTGTATACTCAACTTTAACAATAGACAGTGAAACAAATTTATATTTATTACAACACAATGAAACTAAAGACTTTCTAAAAAAGTGACATGTTTTATAGGTTATTTTTTATATCTAATTTATAACCACAAAAATCTGTATCTAAGTGACCAACTATATCCAATTATTTTTCTCAATAAAATAGAAATTAGAAATTGGTTGAACTTTTGAGGTATTTACAATTTATTTTGGCAACAAGTAAATGTGTCTCTATTAGATATTCTTAAAATAGTCCAACATAAAAACAATAAATATTATATCAGGAAAACTATCATTTATGTATAGTATACTTTCAATCATACCTCTATAAGTAGTTTGATCAATTGATTTCTCAGTTTCATAAAGAACCGATTTACAACTAGTACTCATGGGAGTATCACTACCTTTTGTACTATCCATTCCAAAACTTTTAAAAATATCTTTAATGTAATTTTATTCATTTAAAATGATTCCATATTTTTTTGAAGAGAACTGAAAAACAAGAATGAATTTAATTTCTTCCATTAAACTCATTTCAAATTCACTTTGCATATTTTTTGAAAATTCTGTGCATAAACAATTTCTTGAAAATTCAAAAATAAGATCATCCACAAATATTTTCAAAACAAAATATATTTTGAAATTATTTGAATAAATATGGTAGGGTCATATAATCCTTTATTAAATCATTTGGGAATAAAAAAGAGTTGAGTGTATCATAACAAGCTCTAGGAGCCTATTTTAAACCATATAAATCCTTTATTAATTTAAAAACTGGGCTTGAAAATTGAGGGTTTTTGAATCCATGGGTTGTTTAACAAAAACATCCTCAAATATATAAATATTTAGGAATGCACTCTTGACTTCTTTTGGATATAATTTGAAATTAAAATTTTCTATATAAAAAGTCAATAATTTGATTGATTCAAGTCAATCTATTGGAGAAAATGTTTCCTCAAACTAAATACCTCATTCTTCACTATATCCTTATGAAACAAGTGTTTTATTATTTCTAATTATTTTTCCAGACTCATCAACCTTGTTTCTAAACACCCATTTAATTCAAATAGTTAGGTAGTCCTTGTGTCTTTAAAATAGTTCCTAGAATTTTTTTATTTCAAATTGATTTAAATAATATTTAATTTCTATTGCCCATAATTCATCATTAATTTCATTACTTATGTTATTTGGTTCATGCTATGATATAAAATCTTGATGTTAAAGTTAGTTTCTAATAGAAGATCTGGTCTTAGTTCCTTTATCCGAGTTAGCAACAAAAAAAATATAAGGGATGATATCTATGAGTCCTAACAGCTCTAGGAATAGATTTTTTTGACACCTCATTTTGATTTACAGGTTTAGATTCAAGTTGTTCATCCGGATTGGAAGATTTCTTTATAAGAGATCTAGAAGAACTTTCACTACATTTAGAATTTATATCTATATTAAAAAGATATCCCTCCATATTTTCTAAAGAGCTCATAGGATCATGTAGACCAATTTCATAAAACTTTTCATTTACATATTCTTCCAAAACCTTAGTCCTATTAAATACCCTAGAGGATTTACTAGTTGTAAAATATCTAAGGAAAATTCCTTCATCTATTTTGGAGGAATTTTTTTCGAAATCCTATACTTTATTATATATAAATGATATACAACTAAAAACTATAATGTAAATAATCTTTGGTTTTTTTACCATAATATACTTTATATGGGGTCTTATTTAAAAGATTTATAATTAGAATTATGCTAATTATATATAATGATGTTCCCCAAGTTTCATCCCATAAATAAAAAAGTAAATCATACCAATTGAGCATGGAACAAACAATTTTTTGAAGGGTTATATTACATATTTTTATAAAACCTTTATACTATGAGGTTTATAGAGCATAAAATTTATTATTATATCCAAGTTGTGAGCATAGTGATTAAAATTCTTTATTTTAAAACTCATGAATGTGATCCCTTCTTAATTTATTAACTCTAATTCCACTAAGATTCTCTACAGATTTAGCATATTTAGAAAAATAGGAAAGTGTTTTACTTTTATGAGCATAGAAAACTAACTTTTATATCTTGAATAATCATCACCTATAACATAGGAATACTCTTTTTGTACTTAACTAGAAACTATATATGGTCTAAAAAAATCCATGTGTACCAAATATAGAGGGTGAGATGTTGAGACTTATTTCTTCAGTTTTAAAGAGACTTTGTATTAATTTCCCTTTTGATTGATATTAAAAACACTATCTATTGAAAATTTTAGTTTAGGTACATTATTTACCAAAATTTTACTAGTAATATTTGTAATTTAGTTTTAATTGAAATCAAATAGCCTAATATTACAAGTCAAAGATTTTTGTGAAAGGAAATTAAACATGAAACATAATGAGAAAATAGAGAAGTCAAATAAATATTGTGAAAATTATCTTTTTTTATTAGTGAAAAATAAAGTGTGTTTGGTATTAAATAATTTAGAATCTTTATTTTTAAACAAAAAATGGTGACCATTATCAAAAAAATTTGAATTTCTAATAAGATTATACTTTAATTCATCAAAAATTAAATATTTTGAAATTAAAACTATACAAGAGTTATCAATTTGGTTAAGTCCTATTTTTTCATTTGGAATTGTTAACAAAAGTGGCATGTCCACCATCATGTTTTATTAGTTTCTTGATGTTAGAGATGTCTCCAATCATATGTATGGAACATCCACTATCCAGACACCATAAATTTTTACTATAACTTTTCATGTAGGTTTCCTACAAAAAATATTTAAACCAAAAATGATTTTTATACCCATATTTTATTGGGTCTAGATTTGTTAGTAATAAGGACTTTAGAAAACTATCACTATTTTAATAGTTTCCTATATTTATAACTTACAAAATTAAAACTTTATTTGGCCTAATAGAATAAGAACCACTAAAAAATAACATAACTGGAGATTGGGAATTTTTTTTATATATTTTCCGCTCTGTATGTTGGTATCAAAATCCTATAGTATATTTTCTAGTTATCTATATACCAAGCATATAATTTATTTTTTTAATATCTGTAGATATCTCTCTAATTTCTTATTATAAAATTTATACTCATTATTTTCCTTAATAAATTGAGCATTCTTTTCCTATTCAACAGTAAGATCAGTTTTAATGTGACCAAAATAACTTTATGATTCTTTAAAATTTTACATTTATCCTTTAATTAAATGATTGTGTCCTCCAATATATTACACCATTCAAATAGACTATAGAAAGTAATATTTTCATCATTTTTTTAGCCTCAGGAGTAATATAAGTATATAGAGAAGTTTTAAGAAATACATTTATTACCTCAAATGTTTTTATCCTAAAACACATATTATATTTTTATCTTTATCTCCTCTAATAGAATATAAATCGCTTAAGATGTCCTCAGAGGTGATCTAAGTAATTTTCCTAGAATATTTATACATTTCCCCTTTTTCCTCTTATTTATTCTTATATTTAATCTTTGGATAGTATCATTTGATGCATCCTATGAAATCCCAGACTTGGTTCTCTCATAAGTAACCAAACCCAGTTTTCCACATGGCCTCAAGCATGCCTTCCCATATGCCAGAGGCTTCTAACTAGTGTTAAGGAAATTTGGGGGACTGGTGAGGAGATTATAACCTCATAATCAGATATTAACATAGTGGTATGTCCATATCAATCAATAGAGTAAGCATAAAAGATATCCAAACACCAGAATAATAATCATCCATCGTATTTATAACCATGTAATAACATCCATTAATGTAATATACAAAAATGATATCCATGGAATGTTATATAAAAAATACAGGGGGTTTCGGGGAAGAAGGGATATAAAAAATTATCAAAATACCCTAGGTTATCTCTAATATCATCTCAAGCATAGGATTGGTCCTATTCCACCTGTACACCATAGTAGTATAGTAATCAAGCATCCATAACAGGTTTCTTTCCCATGTCCCTACATGCGTCCATGAAGTGTTTCTGATTACCCAACGATAGCCCAAATATAGTGTAAGATATACTAAGTGGGCCATAAAAAATGATATCTAATGCCATCCAGTCCGTGAGTATATAATAAGTAGTGTGTATGTAATAGTAAGATATGTAAATAAAATTCAGAAAATAAATAACCAATATTGGTCTGGGTTCATATGGAACTCATTCCCTCTATCACTAGCTTTATCCCAAGGAAAAATATCTCTAAGTAAATAGTTATCCATGATTTAATTTATAATAAATTCTCAGTACTCAGATCATAGATAAGGAAACCCTCATTGGTCATACTCATATAAGGGATACATGAGTCCCACTTAATCACTTCTCCATCATGGAGGTAGATAAGGCTATTGTTTTAATGCCCTGACCCCAGTTACCTAGAGTCGGTGCATTATTACATTACATTGGCATGATCACAAAAGATCAAGTCTCAAAAGACTGATTAGTTTAGTGGCCTTGTAAACACTAGATACATTCCTAAGTCTTAAATTATATGATAAAGTAAAAAACTACAACAACATAGTCTCCATAGTCTACACTCATATCCCCTTAGACTATCCCTACAGGTCAGTCAAAAAATACTTCTTCACATCTTGGGAAAAATAAAACATAGAAAGGGGTGAGCTCAGATGTTATTAAGGATAAAAATATTGCGGAAACTTTCATAAATAAACATAAACATTTAAGGCAATGTATAACTAAAACGAAATCTTATTGAACTTGAACTTCAGCATAATATGGAAAAAATAAAATGAAATAATTCCATTTACTTATTCACATGGATATTCTACAAGTTGAATAATCATATGCAATATCAATAACAAATTTTATAATGATGGAATGCATAATGCCCGAATATCATAACGACATAGTCAAGGCCTTGTGCCAAGACTACAATTAAGATTTTTTCAAGGCCTTATGCCAAGACACTATTTTTTCTCATGAGACATACCGATGCATCGAGGAGCTATAGAGGGCTCCACCCGTCACTTACTAAGTCCAATGCATTCCTCATATGAACAGGTTTAATCATAACATAAACATTCTTATTAAAACTAGCATACAAAATGTCAATACATTCTCCATAATACATGAATGGTATAAAAACAACACATCCACATTCAAACATATCACAAAACCTTCAAAACGATATGGAAGTTTTGTATCATAATAAATCAACTTCAAATAAGCTTAAAATCCATCAAATAATGTTGACATAGATGAAATCAAAACTATTTTTGAGAAATATCTCTTTTTTTGAAATCATTTTAAGATAAAATAATAATAAAATAAAACATTTACTTTGAAAATATTCTTATAAGATTTTAATGTAAGATTCGACGATTTTATAATGGAGGAAAATATCTGCACCTGCTTTATTAGTTAAAAAAGACATTCTTACCTTAATTTTGTCAAAAAGGTTAAAAAAGACCTTGTTTAGAAAACGACGGAAAGATTCCTTTCAAACCATTTTATAAAAATTAAAACAAGTGTATAAATGCCTTTAACCCATAGTCTAGTAAATAGTAATTTTTTTGGAATACATTTTTAAGAAACATGGATGTGGATGATAAAGAGGTCCCAGTAGATACTTACATAAAAACAACCCTAGATAATAAAGATATTGTGAAATTAACCCTTACCTTGTACTTTTTCTTGGTCGAGGGTAGTTTAACCTCCCGTATAATGGTGAAATAATTTTTATTAAATTATAAAATAATCATATACATTAATATGATATCATATATGATATTTTAACATTGCATTGTTAATAATATCTTAGTATTATCGTCATTTCAGGTGTTAACAGATTCGTTTTCCATTACATTATTTGTTATGTGAGTCAAATTTTTTATGGATGGGATGTATCTTATTCATATCAAGAATGATATAAAGTTTTTAAACATTATTTTTAATCATCAAATGAAAATTAGTCTTGAATGGATACGACGGGGAATGAATCTCATCGCGTTCTTGGAGACGGTAATCCGTACGTACGCACGAGCGACACTATCATTGTTTTGATATTAAAATAATATATAATTGGATGGTATATAATATATAAAGAATAATTATCATGTTATATTTATTATTTACATCAATTACACATCATTATTATACCCATCCAAATAATAATGTATTGAATAACAATTACACCACGACGTGGAGACGGTAAGCCGTATGTACGCATGTATGGTGACATGTCATTTAAAGGATGTATAGAATAAGGAACATGGTTGTAACATATTTATAATAACATCAAAGTATATAGAAGATACTGGAGTTATTATTTTATAATGGAAATAACAAAGAAAGAAGAAGTGGAATAAGAAAAGAACGTGAAAGAGGGTGGTGAAATTATTACCTCTTCTTCAGGTTCTTCCTTTTGATTTGATCAAAAGGGATCCTTAAGTTCACTTTATGACTAAATTAAGTCCTGTAGTATAAAGGTAGTACTGTTGAGAGGGTATTTTGTTAGAGTTTGGTCGAACCAAATGGCTTTGAAGGTGTGAATTAGAGGGAAGGGCGAGTGTCCTTTTATAAGAGGGGTGAGGGCACCTTAGGAATAGCTAGAAATATTATATTATAATAAAATAATTTTCGGTTTATAATGGCTCAAAAATGTATTATTTAAAGGATAATGTGGGTTTGGATCAAAAACCACTCAAAAAATAGGTTTTAGATAGGTTTGGGTCACTGTATTAACCTTAACTTTTAGATTTAACTCTTAGTTAAATAGTTTGACATTTACCATGTCTCTTTGTATTTTTATATTATATAGTTAATAAACTTACTATATACTTTCAATAAACCCCAAGTGGTTTATTAATTATGCATCTATCACTATATAATTCCTTTGGACGAACCTTATATTATTTGGAATAGAATATCAATTAATAATATAATATTTGTTTTAAAAATTCTTTTATGTCAATTTTGACACTATTTAAAAATTGATTTTTGTTAAAGTCCTAAAAACTTTATTAATTTGAAATAAATTAATTTAAAAAAAATACTATCATGTTATATTAACCTATAAAATTCTTGTATGTCATCAAAACGTTCAAATTATATTTATTTTAACATTTATAATACAATTTATTTGATTCTTTCATTAATAATGAAAATACTGCAACGTTATTGTGTCATAAATAAATTTAATTATTCAATGTCTAAAAATTGTAAATAAAATATAATTATATAGGAAATATTGTTATATTTCTAATTAATATTTATAGTCTAAAATATAACATATATAACCCTATGGAAAAATTAGTTTTCGAAAAGATATATGCTTATATCATTTTTGTATTTACTTTAACTTAATTAATATAAAGTGTAATTATCACTTAAAAGTGGCTCCATGGGGTCCCAAAATCTACCCAAAGATGACCCTGGTTGGACATGTATCATCCAATAGTGTTAGGACACGTTTTAGGGTAATTTAATATTATTTTTTACACTTATTTATCAGATGTACCCTTTAATCATGGTAGATAAAATATTTACCGAAGTAATTATTCAAAATGTATAAAAATAAAAATTACCTATTTACACAATTTGGACCCCATGATTTAAAATATGGAATCCATTTTTATAAATTCAAAATACCGAAGTGGCAGAAATTAATTTAAAATTAATTCTCGTTGTCAAAACAAAAAGCGTGTTTTTATAAAATAATAATTATCAAAAGATTGACACTTGTTTATGTCAAATTTAAATGTGAAATTACATATAATGACCGACATTGTATTAAATGATAAAAATATTATCTAATTATACTTCCAAACCATTCAAATGTGTAATTTATCACTATTAATTATGTCGATTAAAAACGTTTTTTAATTAAAATTTAGAAATTTTCATTATTCATCAAAATATGAAAGTTATCAGAAAAGTACCAAAAATTCACCCTAACCTAATTTTTATATTATGAATCCAAAAATGAAGTCCATTTTTAAAGTTAAAATTCATAAAATTTCAAAAAGTGGGAATTACTATTTTATAACAGTTAGTTTGAGTAGTTGTGGTGTGTTAGAACTCGAAGTTGCGTTCAACACATATTGTTGTATTATTCAAAGAGAAGTATATCGTGGATGCTTGAGGTGTTACAATTGTAAAAGTAAATCACTAACTGAATCCATGTTTGTTCATTGACTTGAAAGAAATGTGGTATAGTTAATTTATTATTATTTTAAACCTGTGCCCGTCTATTGGACTCCACATTGGGAACCCAATTATTGCTCCAAGTTTGATATAAAACCCATCAAATTATAGGATTTTCCATTTTATTCTTCATAGGAATTAAGGTATCAATTTAGGTTTGGTATAGTGATATGTCCCTCTAAGTATATCCTTAACATTCCATGTAAGGAGACCAAGTACCACTAATGGAATATATAACAATTTTTCCTCTGAGTCCATCCTTGGCATTCCATAAAGGGAACTGAATTATAACACTTGGCATGATATAATGGAACTGCCAAGTGAGTCCGTCCATGGAATTCATATGATAATCCATGTTTCACCAACAACACGAGAAAATTCATTATATTCAATATACCTAAAGAGAACATTCATGGTGTTTCAAGCTAAAACTAATGTATCATCCTCTTCAATACATAAATATATGATCATGTTCCTGTAGTGTAACCATAAAATCTTATAATATATCAATTTCAGTTATTAAGAACATCTTAAGCCCATGTGACAAGAGATTGTGGCCAAGGGTACTGGGACATCGTATTCCATTCTATATATCATTTAATTCAAATTAAAACTCAATAAATTCATTAAATATCCCAAAATAAAGGGGTAAAATATCATACCATTATAGGTGAATCAAATTCATAGGTCACCCATGGCAATTTTATCTAATTTAACAACACACCAAAAAGGTGGTTCAATTCATAGTCCTTACCCTCCATTAAGAAATAAATGGGTCCCATGAATTATATAGGTCTTGCATGTTTATTTAATATAATAACAATTTCATTTAACAAGAATTTGTAAGAAAATCTAGAATGTGGAATAATAATGTAATACATAAACAAAAAGAATTTATGGGAAAAGAAGGAGGCTACATACCTTAGCTTGGTAGTTGACTCCTCATCCGATGTTGGTCTCAAATGTAATATATAATGGATGAAATAAATTAAATAGAAAAATTACCTGAAAATAAGGAATATTATATCAAACCAAGATAAATACATAAAGAAATAGATAAAAAATGAAAGGAGAAAGGGGAATGAAGAGATTACCAGTACGAATCCAATAAGATAAAAAATGGATCTGTCGTAGTCTAGATAAATAATATAGATCAAACCTTAACTTTTGGTGGAAGGATAAGATTAAACATGAGAGGACTCTCTATGCATGGATGAGAAAAGAAAAAGAGTGGATGAGTTAATAAGTAAGTAGGGGGAAATATAAACTCACCCTTTAAAAAGGGTTTCATGGTTTGGAAACTTGGTTGAAAAAACTGTATACCAATAACTACTCCAAGAAACTCCTCACATATTCTAGGAGCATGGTTTGACTTACTTTTCATAAACCATAAAAATCACCTCTACTACGAGGTATGAAACAATCATAATGCGGTATGGATTATTTTTCATGGTTAGGTCAAACTGTGTGACCCTAGTAAGATCCCCAGACCACCCATTATGGTTTAAATAAACCTTGAATATTGGGATTCATAGTTTATAGTAACCATGTGATCCACGTTTTTCTTTGAAAAGAAGGGACTTCGGGGTCCGAAAAATCCTCCTACACCATCATAACCTCTTTGAATACATTAGTAACTTCTATGTGTTTAAAACTAAAAAATTTAAAGCCAAACAAAAAGGTTATGTACCCCTTAGAAAAGTCGGGTTCTTATAGAGTTCTCCCTTAAAGAAACTCATCCTTAAGTTTCCCTTCTTAGAGTGGTAACATATTATCTAATAATTACTCTAACCACTATGAACATATGTCAATATCCCTCTCCCAATTCCCACCATGTACATGGCTGTGCTACCACAATACTCAAATTAAGGTAAATTAATAGCCATGGAGAACCTTTATTCCACGGTCAAAAATTTCGAAGGTGTGCTCCCCAAAGGATGCATTGACCCCCAATTAAACCTCTCCTAAATAAATAACATGAAAAAAATATGAATGATATTTCAAGAGATGAGATATATGGAATATGTCATTCTAGAATTGTTACCTCTTAGGTAACCGAAACTAATAGGCTCCCACCCCAAATTTCTCCAAAATCTAAAAGGGCCTGATATAACGAGGTAATAAATTCCATTTTTTAGAATATGTGTATGACCCAGTATAGGTAGAACACATTAGAAACCTAATTACCCACCTTTAACTCTAGTCGTTGTTAATGACAATTGGAATATGACTTCTTCCTAGACTAAACTATGGATATCCTCTTCCTAATAAGATGAACATGCTCTAAAGTATCTTGAATGAGATAAGGAACTAGTAGTACTACTTCTCCATCCTCTAACCAACATAGGGGTAAAAAATATGAGCTACCATATAAGGCCTCATAAAGATCCATCTGTATGGTCTATTTGAAGCTATTATTTTATGTGAACTCAGAGAGAGGTAAGTGTTTCTTCCAAAAACCTCTGAAACCAAGGATTCATTCATGGGGAATGTTTTCTAAAACCCATATCATATGCTCGGATTAACCATCAGTATGTGGGTTATAGGATGTACTTATTAATAATAGTGAACCCGGTGCCCTCTTCACCCCTTGCTATATCTGCGATTTGAAGATAGTTTCTCTATTTGATATGATAGAACATAGAACTCTGAAGAGGTTTATGATCTCATAAATGTAGATCCTATCAATACCATCCACAAAAAAGGCCTATAAAATCGGTAGGAAATGGTTGAAATTTTTTAATTTATCTATGATCACCAATAAGACGTCATTGCCTTTAGGTGATCTAGGAAATCTCATCACGAAATCCATAGTGACGTCATCCCATGTCCACTAAGGAATATGTAATGGCTATAAAATCCCTACTGGTCACTGGGGTTTTTTATTCACTAGGTGATCGGTGGAACATCGTGTAACTTCCCATTACCGAACTAATAGGTACACCATTAATCTTGTATTGGGTTTTCCTTTTCATTGAATGGATTGGGTTGAGTTTATATTGGGAGGATGCCTATAATGGTAAAGCCTGACACATGTTTGATTTTTCAAACTTTAAACATGGTGTTTTTTTAACATCCAAGATATTACATATCATTTAACTAGGTTATAGGATGTGTAACTACTAATGAAACATTGTTCATGGTGTGATGGGTACACGCTGGGAATTCCATTAACATGACGTGAAGTATTTTTAGATTGGTTTCTTATGCATAAATATGGGGGTTTTGATAGTTAAAAATCTCAATAGTTTCATGATGTTAATTAGGGTACACACCATGAAATACCTTGACTTTAAAGGGGAATTATAAATTAGATTCATCTTTACTGTTATGAAAATTAAAATTTTCACGGTGTGTAACTAGATTGTATGCCTTGTAACGCCCCAACAATAGTTATAAAATGGAGGTAGCGCTTTGTATTTCTTCATTATCTCCTCTTATATTTCCCCTTATCTTGACCAAAGGCCTTACCCCTGTGACTTTTGAGCCTTCCAGCTCTTCTATATCCATTCCTTTGCTGTTTTATCATCATTGCTTTGGCGGATGATATCTGGATAATGGTTCTTCATAATTCTTCATCTGTCTCTCTTTCTCCTATATTGGGATTTCAATGGATCATCTTAGAATTGATGGATTTATGCCATGTGGTGTCAGATCTTTCTTCTATGTTGGTTTTTGATATCTACCCCTCCTTCGTTCTTGTTGATGGGTGCTATTGTGAGTGTCAGGTTTCAGGAAAGAGAAAGGTGGTTATATCCCGACTAGCCTAATTAATTATTACTTGTATTGCATAATTTGATTAAATTTTTGATTTAAATTCAATTAATCAAGATTTTTTTCAATTAAATTGACAAAACCCAATTCTAGTTAATCAAGATATTTGAAATGGGTTTGACATGGATATTTAGAAAACCCCCAATTCCACCGAATTGGGGTGTGTTTATGGAAATTGGACGATTTAAATTATTGAATATAAATTATGGATTTGATGGAAATATTTTCAATTAAATTGTTTAATTTAATTATGGAAATGAATTGTGAAAAATAAGGAATTGGATTTTAATGGATTTCAAACTTGTGAAAATGGATTAAAAAATGATTTGATAGAAACTATGTTGTTTTATCTTGTGAAATGGGAATGATTTTTTTTATTAAAACCCATTTTGATTTTAAAAGTAAATAAATTAGAATTTTTCAAATGGAAGAATGGGGTTTATTTTATTTTAATTAGTCTTAAAAGAAGTTTTACATCATGTAAGATCACATTCAATCCTTAAGAAGTTAGTGAGTTATTTGGATATTATCTACACTATTAAAACGTTCTAAAACATACCTATGGAAGGTCACATCCCCGATGGGAGGGTGACGAGTTACCACTGTGTAGTTTCAGAGGGATATGTGTATACTCATTTTTATATTATCACTTAGAGAGTGAAAAATACTATAGATGGTTAATATTATCATACCTACTTGGAATATAACCATGTTACTCAATTGTTTATTTATATATTAGATATAAATGTATGCCAATGTGTTAAAACTACTTTACATGACTTTTATAGATTTACATAAACTATTTTATGTAACTATATTATTTAATCCATTATTTTTTTATATATTTCATATCTTTTAATGTAAATATTGTGATTTAAAAGTATTTTCCATCATTTTGAAACTATATAGCATGTTTTCTTTAAATATGATTTTAAATTTACAAAATTATTTATTTTAAAAATTGAATGGGTTTCCTTGGATAATCTATATTTGTAATTTTTTATGGAATCTTTGGTTGTATCTAATTGGGCATAGGCTCACAACCTACTTTTTTTCCTTCGGGTGTTTGTATACTTTCTTTTTACAGGTTCAAGAAAAGGGAAGGGATATCTTAGAGGTGGATCAAACTATTGAGCTTTGGAATTAGTGATTTGTGTCCTCAGGGACATTGAGGAGGGTTTCCTATTTTATTACATGGGTTGTAGTACTTTGGGATTTTATTCCTTATTGTATTTTAGTACTTTACTTTCATTAGAGTTTTTTTATTCATATTGTCTTATCTCTTTTACTTATTCTATGTTTTGTGGAAAATTCATCCCCACTTTAATGATGTATGATTCCTGGTTCTAGTCACCAATCCATGGTGATCGGGAACACCCTTTAGGCTATGTTAGGGACAAATTTATTATCAGGTTACTAGAGTATCCGAGCTAGTTTCTGAAAAAGTGATATCAGAGGAGGATATTAAACTTTTTTTTATTGAAGTCAATATGCATTTTTAAAATATTTTCAGGACTTAGGATGTATCTGCGATTGAGTTCTTGGCTAGCTCTCACCGCAATGAACCTTAAGTCACTAGGAGTAGTTATAGAAAGACATATTGAGGAATAGTTATAATCTTTTCCCTATTTTTATTTCGATAGAGTGAAGTCCAAATCATATTTTTCAATATTTTGGGATTTCTGTTTCCCTCATTGCTCTATTTGAGCATTCTATAACATCTTCAAGGTTATCTACTGATGTTGTGTAGAATCATGCCTCTGAGAAGACATGAGAATCAGATCTGGGAAGATGATTCTATTGAACCACATTAATTAAATCCTCAAGTGGATCCAAATCTAGTTGAGGTGATCGTGTGCATAGTCCAAACTCTAAGAAAATCACTAACCCTAGTCCCTATTCAGGCTCCAGCTATTAACCCTCCGGGGGATGATCTTCAGAATCATTTTCAAGAGTTCCTTTATTAGAAGCCATCAGTTTTCAAAGTCCCCACTAATCCTAAACAGTATGGGGAATGTTTGGGCATGATAGAACATTGATTTTAGTTCTTATAGACACTTTATATGGTCATGGTAAAGTACGCCACCTTCATTCTAGAGGTTCCGACCAAGAGATGGTGAGAAATGATGGTGATGACGAGGTAAAATTAGGGATTAGAGTGTAAAGAATTCATGGTTCTTATCACCAATTAGTTATATCCAGATTCAATAGAGTTGAATAAGGCTATGGAGGTTTTCAAGCTCAAGTAGGCTGACAAAACTGTGACTGAGTATTCAAATCACTTTACTGAGCAGGTGTAGTTTTCACCTGAGATAGTATCTAATGAATGGATGAAGGCTTGATGTTTTGAGTTGGGGATTTGATCAGATATATGTTCTTAGGTTTTATTGTTGAAGTTTCCTACTTATGAGGATGTTATGGATAAGGCTATGCTGATTAAGATGGACCTGGATGGAAAGTTAGGGTTGACGAGAGTTCCTTTTTATCCTATTGGCCATTTTGGTTCCTTCAAATGAATATGGAAACACGATGAATCGCACAACATTTCTCGATGGAAGAGTTTTTACAGACCTTCTATATCACCAGGAGGAATTTCCATGATTTTCTACTAGTGTGGCAATTGGGGATATTCTAAGAGGGTTTTCACCGAGATCTCCAAGAATTGTAGCTCCTACGGATGTTTAGGGCATTTGAAAAAAGTTTTTCCACAACTTTTCCACTCTTCATAGTGGAATGGGATCATTATCACCTGAAAAAATGTGTGGAAATCAAATTCTTCACATACAAAAGTGTTATAACCACTAAAATCTTAAATAATGATTCTTCACATAGTGGAAGTGTCTCCTGAAGAAGATGACACAAGTCCAGTGACTGTGAAAGGTACCATTACTATAGCTATGTCATTAGTGACTATTCATTTTGATAATAGTACGTCTCACTCATTTATTTCAACTCGCATCGTTAATCTTATTAATATTTCTATGGAGTTTTTATCTTGTGCAATGGACATTACTAAAACCCTTGGTACAAATATAGATAAGGGTATCCATAGCCCTTCTTGTGTCTTCTCTCTATCAAATTTCAAGCTAGCTTGGAGTTTTCTGGTTCTCGACATGAAATATATTGATGTAATATTCAGTATGGATTGGAACATTGCTAATAGAGCCTAGATTGATTGTTATCTTTTACATGTCTGTCTTACTACACCCAGTGGTGTGTCTCTTATCATTCAAGGAGAAAGGGAACCATGGTCGAGCAGAGTTAGGCTTTCTTATCCAGAATTGGAGAAAGTGAAATCTGTATCTTATTTTGATCTGTAATAGGATTGAATGAGTGTAGATCTCCCTCCATCATCATTGAGTTTCTTGACGTGTTTCCTTATGATTTCTCAGGTTTTCCACTAGTGAGGGAGGTCGAGTTTTCCATTAACTTAACGCATGGTACATAGCCAATTTCAATTCCCTTTTACTATAAGACACCAACAGAACTAAAAGAGTTGAATTCCTAGTTGGTAATTCTTCTTGATAAAGAATTATATTCCTGAGTGTATCTCCTTGGGAGGTGCTAGTTCTCTTCACTAATAAGGATGAAAATTCACTTTTCTTATGTGTTGATTACCAAAGGCTCAATCAAGTTTCAATGAAGAACCATCATCCATTTTCAAATATTAATGATATGTTTGATCAGTTGAAAAGAGAGAAGTGGTTTGGAAAGATCTACCTTTGATCTGGTTACCATCAGTTGAGGATAAAGGAATCTGACATTTAGAAATCCACCTTTCTGAGAAAGTATGACCATTATGAGTGCCTTGTTATTCCCTTTGGTCTAAGAAATTATCCTACAATTTTCAAAGATTTGATGAACATGATTTCCATGAGTATCTAGATACCTTTGTTGTAGTATTTTTGGATGAAATCCTCATTCAAATTTGAGGAGAATTATGTAAAACATCTAAGAATAGTTCCGAGTGCACTAAAAAATCACTAACTTTATGCCAAGATTTTGAAGTGTGATTTCTAGATTTGGGAAGTGAAATTCTTCAAAAAATTGGTGGTTAAACAGGGTATACCAGTTCATCCTAAAAAGTTAAAGGCTGTTATGACTTTGGAGAAACCAAGAAATGTATTTGAGATCCATATCTTCTTGGGATTAGTCTGATATTATCACATGTTTGTGAAGGACTTGTTGAAGATGTATTCTCTGATGAATGCTTTGACTCATAAGGGGGTAAAGTTTTATTGGAATAATAAATTTAAAATTTTTATCATTGATTTGAGATATATTTTGACTGCTACGTTGATGTTGAATCTTCCATAGGCTAGGTAGGTCTATGTGGTCTTCTGTGATGCATCAGGTTCAGGTTTGGGTTGTGTTCTTATGTAAGGTAATCATGTTGTAACTTATGGATCTCATCAACATAGGCAACACGAGAAGAACTAACCTACCCAAAAAAGTGAACTTACACCTGTAATGCACACACTTAACTTTTGGAAACATTACTATTATGGATAATGGTTTATTGTGTATTATGACCACAAAAGTTTGAGTTATATCTTTTCTAAAGAAGAATTAAATATCTGCAAGTGACATTGGGTGTAGTACAAAAAATCATTCGACTTTGAAATCACCTATACCCTGGGGAAATGGAATTTCATTGTAGATACATTAAGCAAGAAAACTTCAACCTAGACAGTGAAAGAATATTTGGAAGAGTGGAATTTGATGGATATTTTTGAATTGTTTCATATTACAGTTTAGGAGAAAGGGGATGAAGTTTATTTAGCCCGTGTTCAGTTGAAATATTCTCTTCTCAAGATGATTCTTCAAGAAAAAGAGCATGATGAAAAAATCCATAGCATTAGAGACTATATTTATGGTGGAGAGACTATTTCCTACTTGTATTTCTCCAAAGAGGGTGTAATTTGTTATCAAAATAACTTCATTGTGCCATTTGCGGTAAGGAAGTATGTGATGTGGTTTTTCATAATTCCCAGTGGGATGTGCACCTAGGAACCACTAATATGTTTTTTGATATGTGGTGGTAATTATGGTGGCCCAATATGAGGTGGGAAATTTTTGGGTTTGTTTCCTGTTTCTATACATGCCAACTGGTTAAGGCTGAGCACCATAATCCTTTATGTTTACTTCAACCACTTCCAAGACATACTTCGAAGTGGGATGAAATTTTTATGGACATTTTGGTTGGGTTTCCACTTACCCAGAGCAAGAAGAATGTGATATGGGTTGTGATCGATAGGCTGACCAAGTCAAATCACCTTATTCCCATTCAGGATACAACCAAAGTTGAGGAATTGGGAAATATCTACGTGAAAGAGATTGTACATTTTCATGGAGTTACATCTTCTATAGTCTCTAATAGGGTTCCCTGGTTTATTTATTTCTTTTGGAGAGGCCTTAAGGAGGCATTGGGATATTTGGTTCATTTTAGAATGTCCTACCATCCATATTTGGATGGTTGGAAAGAGAGATCTATACAAATTCTTGATGATATTCTTTGTAATATTCTTTTTTAATTTAGTGGGGCTTGAGACAATCACTTGGTACTAGTTGAGTTTTCTTATTAAATGTTTTTCCATTCCTTAATTATAATGGATCCTTTTGAGGGCTGGTATGTCTAGACTTGTAAATATCCATTTTTTTGGTCAGAAATTGGTGAAATTTCCTTGGTTGGACCATGTTTGGCGCAAGAGATAAAAGCTAACTTTCAGTTGATTTGTCAGATGATGTTGACAACACAGAGATGATATAAGTCTTCTTATAATCGTCACCATAGACTTTGGAAGTTTTTAGTTGGTGACCAGGTGTTCTTAAAAGTTTCACCCCAGTTGGGTCATCGAAAACTTGGGAGGAAAGGGAAACTTTCTCCTTATTTTGTCAGACCTTTTGAGGTTATTGAATAGGTGGGAAAAGTTTCTTACTGCCTAGAAATTTCACCAAAGATGATTTTTCTACATAACATGTTCCATTTATTATATCTAAGAAATCATCTCTCTAATATAAATCACCTTTTGAGTTGGAGTGATTTGGAGATTGAACCTGGCTTATCTTGGACTGAGTGGCTAGTCAGGATAGTTTATTTAGAGACCAAGGTACTTTGTGGGAGGAAGATACCTTTGGTTTGTGTTCTCTGACATCATGGTTACGATATTCATGAGATATGGGAATGTGAGGTATTGATAAGATAGTAGTGGAATCATCTCTTGGGTGTGGAATATTCTTCATATGATTTTTGGGGACAACTAGTTTTTTTGGTGTGGAGGTTGTAACATCCCGTTACTAAACTGAAAAGGTACACATGTAATCTTATCATGGTTTTCCTTTTCATTGACTGGGTTGGGTTGATTTTATATTGGGAGTATGCCTATAGTGGTAAAGTCCTAAACTTATTGCATTTTTCAATCTTTAAATAGGTTTTTTGTAAAATTCCAGGATATTACATGCTATGTAACTACTGTCAGGTGCAAGCCTGGAAACATGGTTCATGGTGTGATGGGTACACGCTGTGAATTCCATTCACATGATGTGAAGTATTTTCAGATCAAATTTTAATGCGTAATGATGGGGGTTATGAAAATTATTAATCTCAAGAGTTTCATAATGTGAATTGGGGTTACACACTATGCAATACACTGAATATAAAGCGGTGTTACAGATTCGATGCGTCTTCACCGTTAAGGAAATTAAAACTTTCACGACGTGTAACTCGATTAAAGATCGTGTAATTCCCCAACAACTGCTATTAAATTTAGGAAACTATTGGTTATTTATTCATTCTCTCATCTCTAATTTATATTTCTCTCATCACTAGGTCTCCCTTGGGTGAATTTTGAGTCTTCCAACTCTTTCAGATCCATTCTTATGGAATTCGATCATCATTGCTTTGGCGGGTGATATCCAAGTAAGCATTCTTCATCATTCTTTGTCTATATATCTTTGTCCTCTATTGGGATTTCAATGGATCATCTTGTAATTGATGGATCTATTCTCTATGGTATTGGATCACGCTTCTAGGTTGGGTTTTGAGATCTACCCCACCTTCGTTCTTGTTGACGGGTGCCATTGTGAGTGTCGGGTTTCAGGAAAGAGGTAGGTGGTTCCGTTTCAATTAGGAAAATTGATTATTCCTTGTATTTCTTGATTTATTTCAATTTTTGATAAAAATTAAATTAGTCATCCTTTCTTTCAATTAAGTTGATAAAAAACCCAATTCTAGTGAATCAAAAGATTTGAAATGGTTTTGGTATGAAAATTTGGAAAAACCCCCAATTATATTGAATTGGAGAGTTTTTATGGAAATTGAGTGGTTTGAATTATTTAAATTAAATTATTGATTTGATGGAAATATTTTCAATTAAAATTTTGAATTTAATCGTGGAATTGAGTTGTGAAAATGATTTAATTGGGTTTTAATGGTTTTCAAACTTGTGAAAATGGTTAAAAAACGATTTGACAGAAACCCAATGGTTTTATCTTGTGGAAAGGGCATGTTTTTTATTTAAACCAATTTTAGTTTTAAATGGAAATAAGGAATAATGAAATTTATTTTATTTTAAGTAGTATTAAAATAAGTTTCCCATCATGTAAGAGAACATACATTCCTTAGGTATTAGTTGAGTTATTTGATACACTATATGCTATTACAACATTCTAAAACATATCTGGGGAAAGTCATATCCCTGATGGGAGGGTGAAGTGTCTCATCTGTCCAATGTCATGTGGATGTGAGTATAATTTTTTTTTCTATGATCACTTAGAGAGTTCCAAATCCTATAGCTGGTTAATACTATCGTACTGACTTGGAATATGACCGTGTTGCTCACTTGTTTATTTATAAATGAGATATAAATGTATGATAATGTTTTTAAACTACTTTACAGGGCTTATCTATATTTACATACAATTTACTATATAACTATTTTATTTAATCCATTTTTAGAAATATTACATCTTTTGTAAAGTAAATCCTATGCTTTAAAAGTATTTACATCATTTTGAAACTGTATAACATGTTTTGTTTAAATATGATTTTAAATTTCCAAACCTTTTTATTTTAAAAATTGAAATACTTTCTTTGGATTATCTATATTTTTCATATGTAATGGAACCTTTGGTGGTATCATAGTGGGATTGGGCTCGCACCCTAATTTTTTCCTTTAGGTGTTTGTAGAATGTTTTTCCTAGTACAAGAAAGGGGAAGGTATCTCTTGGAGGTGGGTCTAGATATTGAGAATTTGACTTGGTGAGTTTTGTACTTTGGGGCCTTGGTGTTATTTTTCCAATTTGATACCTAGGTTATAGTACTTTGGGATTTTTTTCCTTGTTGTATTATGGTACTTTACACCTAGTGGAGTTTCCTTTGTTATTCATACTATCCTATCTATTTTACTTACACTATGATTTATGGAAAATTCACTCCCACTTTCATGATGTATGATGCCGAGTGCTAGTCTCAAACAATGGGGATCTAGAACACCATTTAGTCCATGCTAGGTCCGACTCAATTATTAGGTTACGAGTGTATTTGGGCTGGTTCATGACACACCGAGTAACAAACCCAACTATATTCCTTTTCAACATTGGCCACTTGTATTGGAAATATATGTAATGATACATCCTGGTAAGGCTGGGATGTAATTATGAGACAGAGTCATGAGACTCTCACAAAAACAACTCTCGGACATATGTAAGAAACCAAATACATCCATTAATGTACAAGATATCATCCTCATAAATGATCCAACTAGGAAATAGGTCATTACCTACAATGCTCTCACATAGGACTAATCCCATAGAATATAATAGCTACCACATCTTCACTCTCTCTTGAAGTGAAGAGGTCACTGATAATGATGAATTTATAGAATATCTATGATGTTCTTGAACATACAATTGAATCTATGAAAATATTCCCATAAGATACCATTTTCTACTTGCCCCCTAAACTGCTTGTGTATGAGTCTTCCTGCTCAAGGAATCTTCCACTACATTTCATTTACCAGAACTATAAGAAAGATCAAAGTCCCAAGACTATAGGTATTAAACCCACCATCATTTTTTGAGATTCATGTTATGTTGTGTAAATATGTACATGAGAATTTTGTGGTTCTTATACACTAACAAAACATTATCATAGTAAATAATTCTTCCACAGTGCAAGGTGTGATCCATAATGACATAATTAAGATCATTCATCAATTATTTTTGTTCATAAGGGCTCAGCTGATGAGACCTGTACGCTATGAATCACTCCTCCTGCATCGGAAAGGATCCTACCCTAGTGGTGGAACATCACAGTAAACTGTATAAACTCAGCCAAGACAAGGTAGGATCAAAATGAACACAGAAGTCAATTTATGATTCATCTCCTAAAAGCCATACTTAAATGATGGAAACCATATAAACATTAATTTTTTCTTGGTCAAGGTCATTAGTGGTTGTTCAAGAAGAGATAAATACTAAATAAAGTGTTCGTAACAATAATCTAGCCCCAAGAAACTCACTATATAAAATTCATTATTTGGATTATCCTAGGATACTATAGATCTCACCTTATCTGGTTTAATTGATACTTCTACCTATGAGATAATGTGACCCAAAAAGTGAAATTTATTAATACAAAAGTGGAACTTTGTGAGAATAACATATAAAAAATTATCTATCGGTTAATTCAATATAATATCAAGATGTTTTCCTTGTTTTTTTGAGTGTGAGCTCACTACAAGATTCCATCCAGGAATACCATAACAAATGAATTCCTATACGGGTGAAAAAACTGATACATCAGGTCTATGAGAACTGATGGTGTGTTCGTGAGACCAAGAAGCATGGACAAATACTCGAACAAGCCATATCTACTACAGAATACTGTACATAGTATATTTGATGGTTTAACTTTCACCTAATGATAACCTGACCACAGATCAATCTTAGAGAATGACCTTTCTCCATGGAGTAGGTTAAAGAGGTTATCTTTATAAGGTAATGGGTATGAGTTCTTAACCATAATCATTTTTAACCAAATGTAATATAAACAAAGTATAAAGATATATAACAACCATGATATTTATTTCACAATTAAACATAATTTATTAGATAAACTCTTAACTTAATACAACATAGAAGATCGATGGGTCTAGTGTTTTTGGGGATTAAGAACATTACATAACCACTTATAACATAAAACACAACATCTTTTTTGAAAACTTATTTTACATGACCACAACATTCATTCATACTTATAATTGCATGGGATAACCTGAGGACATTCATAAGAAAAGGGTGATCTTTAAAGTCCAATAAGGGAGTAAACATGGAATAACATGAACATCTCCACCATTTCTTTGACCATTATAGACCTTAGAGTTTTCACTCCCAACTTCATCCCAACATGCCAGTTTCCTCCACCTCTTCTCATAAAGGACTTTATAATGAGCCATTTGGATGCTTGAGTGGAAACTGTTATTGTAAGAGAACTCAACTAGAGGAATATGTGGATACCATCCACCTTTGAAGTCCATTGAGAATTATATCAACATGTCCTCAGGTGTTTGGATAGTATGCTCAAATTGGCCATCAATTTGAGGATGGTAATACGTACTGAAGTTCAACTCAGTATTCAGAGAGTGTTGGATGCTCTTCCAGAACATAGAGGTGAATCTTGGATTTCGATCGAATACAATAGACAGTGGTACCTCATAAAGCCTTACCACATCTATGATATATATCCATTCCAGTTGATCCAATGAGAAATCCTCCCAAATTGATATGAAGTGTGCAGTTTTTGTAAGATGATCCAAAACAACCCAAATAGCATTGTTTCCTTTGGATGTCTTCAGAATTCCGATGACAATGTCTGTGATGATGTTCTCCCATTTCCATGCTGGTATGGTAATGGTTGCATCATCCTCCTAAACATTGTCCTCTTAGCCTTCACTTTCTAACATACCAGGCACTTTGATGTATAATTATCAATCTACTTCTTTATGTTTTCCCACCAATAATGCTCTCGGATATCTCAATACATCTATGTGTTTCCTTGGTGAATGGAAAAATTTGAACTATGTGCATCATCTAAAATTTATTTCTTCAACTCTAGATTTTTTGGAACACATGATCTTGACCCAAATCTCAGAATTCATTCTTCATTAACATTGAAATCTAAGGATTTACCTTTTCTAATAGTTTCCACTTTCTTCTAAATTCCCAAATCATCCTTTTGAGAATCCTTTAACCTTTCCAAAAGATACGGTTGATCAATAATTTCTAAAAGGATTTATGATGTCCATTATTTATGATTACCATGTCTATCTTCATCAAATATAATAAGATTGGATCCTTTTCAATTCTCATCAATGATAGAATTGATGGGTCCTTTCTACTTAGATAATCTGCCACCTTTTTTTATTTCCTAGTGTGGTAATGGATTGAACAGTCATAGTCTTTGATCATCTCTAACCATCTTCATCGGCACATATTCAACTCTTTTTGTGTGAATATATACTTGAGGATTTTGTAGTACATATATATTTTACACTTATCCTCAAAGAGGTAATGTCGCCAAATATTTAATGTGATGATCACCGCAGCCAATTCCAGATCATGTTTTTACTCATGAACATTCCATTTCCTTTAAGCATAGGCCATGACTTTTTTATTTTCCATCAACACACAACCCATACCATTCTTCTAAGAATCACTTAATACCATAAAAAATTATCCACTTGTGGGTAGTGTGCGAACGAGTGTTGTGATAAGCCTGCTTTTTAACTCCTTGAATATTTATTCGCATTCATCACTCCAAGAAAACTTGACTCCCTTCCGAGTTAGCTTGGTAAGAGGGTTTGAAAATCATGAAAAATTTATCACAAATTGGTGATAATATGCAGTTAACCCTAGGAAGCTACAAATATCTGTCACCAATGTGGACCTTAGACATCCCTCAATTGCAGCTGTCTTGGAGGGATCCACATATATCCCATTTCTTGTGATTATATGACCCATGAATGAGACCTACTTCAACTAGAACCCACACTTTCGATACTTTTCATAGAGATTCTTCTTTCGAAAGGTCTTAAATATAGTGATTAGATTCTCCTCATGCCCCTCCTTGGTTTTGGAGTATATTAGAGTATTATCTATAAAGACTACCAAAAATCTATCAAGGTAATATCTAAAGACTATATTCATAAATTCCATGAAGATTTATAGAGAATTAGTGAGTCCAAAAATCATTTCTATGAATTAATAGTGCTCGTACCTTGTACGAAAAGTAGTCTTGAGGATATCCTCCTTCTTTAGCCTTGCTTGGTAATATCCCGACCGCAAATCCGCCTTAGAGTGGTATTGTACTTTACGTAGATGATTGAACAAGTCATCAATTTGGGGTAGAGGATACTTGTTCTTTATCATGATTTTTTTGAGGTCATGATAATCAATGAAAAGGCGCATTGAACCTTCCTTCTTCTTGAGAAAAAGGACTGGTGCATCCCATGGTGAAGCACTTGGGCATATAAATCCTTTATCCAGATTATCTTGTAGTTGTTTCATCAGCTCCTCAATCTCTACAACAACCATTTTATACAGAGTACTGTACATTGGAAATGCCCTAGGTATAATCTCAATTGGGAATTAAACATCTCTTCTTGGATGAAGACCAGAAAATTCCTCGGGAAACACTTCAACGAATTCCCTCACAATAGTAATGTATTTGAGGATGGTTGATTCCTTAGACTCAATAATATGAGCTAGATACGCATGCTTATAGGTCAGTAATATCCATGCATGAGATGATGGTGCTAAAAAAGATTCATCTTCCTCCTTGCACTTGTACAAAATTGGGGTTTTATTCTCTATATGGAGAGTGATTTCTTTCTCACAGTAATTTTTGTTGTATCTATATATAGAAATCCAATCAATGCCAAGAATTACATAAAATTCTACAAGATGGAGCATGATGAGGTTACCAGGTAAGTTCAATCCACAAATTGTGATAGGGGAGGATTTACACTCATGGGTTTCAATGTTTTCTCCATTTTCCGTACTCACTGATATCTTTACTTCCATGATTTGTGGTGGTGTTGGGATTGTTCTACTAAACTTTAGGGATATAAAAGAATGCGTATAACCAGAATAAAAAATTATGTTCACTATAATTGAATGAATATCTAGAGTACCTATCACCACTCCATTTTCAGGGTTCCCTTTGGTGGTAGCGATAGAAAAATCTTTCCCTTGCTGCCTTGGAGGTTGTTGGTTGCCTCAAAAAACCCTTGGCTTAGGAAAATGGTTTGAAAAGTTCCCCAGTTCTTTAAATTTGAAGCAATGAACAATGTGTTGAGGTTTTAATGGATAATTCCTCTCCTATATCACAGCTATAGGTTTCTCTTGTTGAACGTTAATATCCTAGTGCTCTTCTCTTCCACACCTAATGAATTTTCTCATCCCCTTCAAGCAATTTTTGTTGTTCTTATTTCTGAACCTTTGGAAAGAGGGATACTACATTTTCTTAGCACCGTTGGATTTATCCATCAGACCACCATAATTGAAGCCATCCTTACAATTCTTATCCCTATGATACACCTAAGATTCGCTGATCTCTATTTCTACTTTGAGGGTACATCTAACAATTTCCTCATATCTCTCGAAGTCATTGATCGCTAGGGCTTCATTAGGCTAGGTTTTATCCCACCAAAGAAGCAGTAAACCTTGCATTTGGAGGTAATAAAAAATCCAGAGTCATATCGTTCAAGACTTGTGAAGTTTTCCTCATACGTTCCGATGGATTCAACATTTTTTTCTTGAGGGAAAGGAATTCCCTTTTCATGTTAGGTCATAGGGTGCATGGAAAATATTTATCAAAAAACTTCTTCTAGAAATCCGTCCTTTCCAACGCCTCGATCTACTCCTCCAGATTCATATTTTTGACAAATGTCCACCTTTGATCAGCTTCACCCTCCATACAATAAGAATCCATAAGAACCTTCTCTTGTTCGGAACATTGAATGATGGAGAATATCTTTTCAATGGATTTGATCCATTGTTCAGTGATTGAGGGATCAGATGATCCATTAAAATAAGGAGGCCTTTGACTCATGAAGCTATCGATTGATACTTGTTCTTTCTGGGGGGGGGGGTTGAATGTTCCTATTCAACCATGTTTCTTTTCAAAATTTGAGTTAAATGAGAGAGTATCATGACAAAGTTCTTGATTCCTAGTCCCATCCCATTGGGCATCTCATTAGAACAATCGTCACATTGATCTTCACATTAGTTGTTAGCCTGAGTCCTATTATCGGCCATTGGCTGGAAAAAAAGGAAAGTTAGAGTCAGCACATAAAGGTTTATCTAAAGGAAAAAATATATGACTTATAAATTAATTTTATTTCATTTAATTATGAATTAATAAGCTTCAATATAGGTTATCCATGATTTAAATCCCAATATATTTTCTTTGGGAATTTTTTTTATTCCCTTAATAATGGTTTGTACTATGTTTATGAATTTACCAAAGAATATCCCTTGGTAGTGTCATAAACAGGAGTGTAGAAAGGCTTGCTATCAAGCACTAGTTCCCGTTCGAGTCTATCTTAAAGTGGTGTTTTTGAGTTTTACAGATAGATACATCTGCGCCAGAGCCACCTCTACCTGCTCGTATCTAGAGAGGGATGTATTGTAATGCCTCAAACCCAGAATCTTGAAGCCAGTTGTAGAGACCCAAAGCTTTACATACAAAAAAATTACATTACATTTGCGTAATACTTAATACATGACAAAAACAGACGCCCAAAGACCGTATTAGTTTAGTGTCTTTGGAAACTCAGAACATAATCTTCTAATCATGGTGAAAGATCTTCAACATCTCCCATAAAGATCTTACCCTTTTGTTTTCTTACCTACAACTATTATTTATATCTTGGGGAAAAGAAAACATAAAAAGGGTGAGCTCAAATACTCAGTATGTGTAAACATGGAGAAAGTAAAACAATCCATAAACATTTTAACGTAAAAACATGAACACAAAACATAAAAATCACAAGTAATGACATAAATATTGGGAGTGCATAAGGCATAGATCATAAAGGAACATTAACAATGATAAAATAGCATGGGGATAAAACATGAAATTATGGAAAATCATTAAGAACATGTTATGATTTCCATAGTATCCAAGGCATTGCTGCCAAGACCATCATAGTGAATGAAATCTATTACTGAACTGGGTTTACATGCCATTCCTGCCCTGAAGTACTAAACTGGATTTTAATGGACGTTCCATCCATGTCTATCTAATAAGATATAAATCTTTACCCAATTAATTGGAGGGAGATATAGGTACCACCCATCTCATAATGAAATCATTCTTTCATGTGCCACAAAATAAACATAAATCATTCATCATAACCCAATGAATAAAATGGGTTTCATAAACATCATCCCATCATAACATAATCCATGAAGAATAAATGGATACCATTTCATCATAAGAAAAATGAAACCATGTAAATAATAGAGACATTATACTTGAAACATAAACATATTAAATACTGCCATCTTATATGGAAAATAGTTTTGATGAAACACTTGAAATAAATTCTTGAGGAAAATATCCTTTCTTCTTCAAAATAATTTTGTTTTTTCAAAATGCCATAAACATTGAAATAAAATGATTTTGTTGAAAACAATCATGAAATCATGTATAGGAAGCTTCATGGAAACAAGGAATTATGAAACCATAAAAATCCGTTCATGCCATATAAGTTAAAAAACATTCTTCTTGTACTTTTTCCAAAAAAGTCAAAAAGTACCTCGTATGATAAATAAAAAAATATTCCTTCTATACCATGTGGTAAAAAAATGGGTAAAAATGACTTTAAACATACATGTAAGAATAGTAAACATTTTATGAAAACATTTTGACAAAACATGGACATAGATGATAAACATAACCCCAGTAAATACTTCTGAATAAACAATCTCGGATAAGAACGAGATTGGAATAATTATCTCTTACCTCTTATGATAATTGGAATCATACATTTCATAAAATAAATAAATTTACATGAATAAAAATCATAAAACATTCATGGGAATCATAAACACCATACAAATAAAATAGATGGTGATTAAGGCATATATCTCACAGAAATAAAAGTAAGATAAAATAATCCCTTACCTTATGACCAATTTCATCCGTATGTGTTTGAGACTCTAGTGTAGTGGCTTTAAACATATTATTAACTTATAAAATAAGCATAATAATATTTATGATATCATATATGATTCACTTATGACTTTGTATTACCCGTTCATTTTTCAATTCAATGTTAAAGTAGTGTTTTGGGTAAAATCATTTCATTTATCTTACATGTTTTGACTTGTAATTATTCATATGATTATTTAGATCGTGATCACTTATTTCCATAATTTAAAACATGATTTATATATAATATATATTCATAATATATATAATATATCATTAAATGGAATGAAATACATTGGTCATGGAGACGGTAGGTCGTACGTACGCATGAACGCTATTTTCGTTTCCTTATTAAATTGAATGGAAGTAAATTACATATATATATACAGAAATACAGTAGAATTATTATTTCATATATTTCATGATTACTTATTATATATACTTTATATTCATTTTTGAATGGTTAACCTGGAGAATGAATCTCATCACGTCGAGGAGACGGTAATCCGTACGTACGCACGAGCGATGATATCATTCCCATAATTATTAAGTAGAATTGGAGTGGATAATATAATTTATCATAATTAGTATCATGTTATAATAATCATATATATTTATTATTTCCACCCTTATACCCATCCAATTAAGGTGGTGGTGGAAAAATAGATTACACCACGGCGTGGAGACGATATTCTGTACGTACGCAAGCGCGGTGATTTCGTTTTTCGCAGGATGGATAGAAAGTTAAATAGAGTTGTTAAATATTTATAATAACATATAAGTATATTAGTTATACTGATATTATTACTTTATAATGAAACAAATCATATATATGAATTAGAAGAAGAAATAATTTTGAAAGAACCGGTAAAGGATATTACCTCTTCTTCAACGCGCCTCTTCTAAACCTCCTGTTAGGGCACTAAAGATGGTCTTTGAAGAAGAAAAAGAACTCTATAATGTTTATAGGGAAGTTTATAAGCGAAATTGTTAGGGTTTTTCTGAGTTTAAAATCTAAAAATGGAGTGAAGTGAAGAGGGAAGGGGTGCCCTTTTATAAGAGAGGAGAAGAGAACTTTTGGAAACCTCCAAAATATTAATTTATAATAAACCCAAACCCCACTTAAAAACTTTAAAATGACTCAAATTAAAATATGAGATGTTATAGGGTTGTAATCTCATAATCAAATAAAATTTAGTCATGTTGGGAATTTATTTTAAACCTCATCAATTTGATTTATCCTTATTTAATCTATTTAATCTTATTTTTGGTAATAATTTTCTAAATTTTAAATTGTTATAAATAATTACTTATGTGTTTTTAATTGTATATAATTGGATACTTTATGATAGTTTAGACCATATAAATTTAAATTTATAATTTTTAAATATTTTTGTGATTTTTAAACAATTTAATAATATGTTATTTTTATAAAATATCAATAGTGTCAATTTTGACTCCATTCATTTATTTGAATTAAAATAAACTCAAAACAAAAGATATGTTCGAACCAAAATATTTAATATATTCGTAACATGTCATATTAATCTAGAAAATATGTTGATCACACTAAATAGTTCATATAAAATTTATTTTAATTTTTTTTAAAAAAATTATTTGATATTTATCTCAATAAAATAATTAATACAACATTTTTGTATGATTATTTAATATACATATATGTTTCATAAAAGTTAAAAATAAAATTCTATGATGCATTTAAATCTAATATATTCCATAAGAATATTTTTACTCTAATTTATCATCTTAAAATCAGAACATTTAAATTGTTATATTTGTTAAATTATGAAGGTGACAAATTTGACATCAGTTGAAATAAAATAATATAAGTGTAATAATCACTTTTATAAGGCTCCAAATAGTCAAATATTAGACCATTGGATTCTTATGGTTTACATGTACACTAACAATAAGTTTTGGTCAGGTGTTTGTTTCTTTTATGGTCACTATTAGTTTAATAAAAAATGTATTATTGATTTTTCACTAAATAAATAATTTCTCCATCACTATTGTGTCACCATTAATGATAATTATTTAATTCCTAAAAATTATAAATAAATTTAAATGATGTATATAAATTTATTATATTTATGGTGACTATTTATTTTTGAAGTTTTATGAAGTTTATCACTAAATTAAAATTATTAAACTTATAAGATATAAGAGAGTGACATGTGGTCACTTTCTTTGGGTTTAATAATAATTACAAAACTTTCATGGTCCAAAGTCCATGAAATGAATCTACTCCAACCCTTAGGTGATACTGGTCAACTGTAAGTCATCCAATATAACTTTTTTAGGTGTTAGGGTAATTTTATAATCTTATTTTTACCCTTAATTACCCTATTTACCTTTAACTATAGTAAATAAAAATTACCATAGTTACTCTTCATAATGTCTAAAAATAAAAAGTAGCCTATTAAAATAATTTGGACCTACTGATTCCAAATATGGAATCCATTTTTCCAAATTCAAAACATAGAAGTTGCAGTATTTAATTTCAAATTAATCCTACTGTTGAGAAAAAAAGGTTTTAAAAGTTAAAACATTTCAAAAGATTGACATGTTTTTAACTATGAATTCAATGTAAAATTAATGATAATGACTTTAATTATATTAAATGGTAAAAACATATTCTATTTATACTTTAAAACCATTCAATATTATAACTTAACCATATAAATTATCTTGATGAAAAAGTTGTTTTCAATTAAAAGTTAGCATATTTTTACTATTTATCAAAATATGAAAGTCAACAGAAAAATATTAAAAAAGTATCCAAAGTAAAGTTTTATATAATTATTGAAATGAATAAGTTTATTTTGTCAAATTGAACTCATAAACCTATCAAAAAGTAGATTTAATGTGGGTGTTCCATCAAAAGGCGGCAAAATTTCATTTTTTGAAAAATACTAATTTTACCCGAAAAATTTATTTTGTTCTCATACCATGTTCTAGAATATGTGTAAGATGAATGATAATGTTATAAAATTTAAAATGCGGTTCATACTATTCATAACTGCTAGTTCATAAGAATAATATATCATTCTTTAGTGGAACTCAGTATTGCGTACAACACACGCTATCGAGGAAGGTCGCTCTTGTGTGCAACACAAGCGAAGAATAGTGCTTGTGTGTACTAAAAGATAATACGGTGTTTCGTATAGCATAAGATAATATTGGTGTAGCGTACAACATAATACATCAAAGAAATTAAAAAGAATACTTCTCATAAAATATTGGGGTGTTACATTCTACCCCCTTAAAATGAATTTCACCCTCAAAATTCATTGGGGTTATAAATCATTTACTACTTGAAAGTTTCTTTCATAGAAACACACATCATAAAAAGGAATACTAAAACTTAATTTTAAAAAAGGAATGATAGAAACATAATGGTCACCCAAAGTAACTCAGCACTGGGTTTCCACATAGGAGAATATAGATGAAAATATGGATATGGAAGAGAAATCTAACCATCATGTTATGATGAAGAGTGGTAGAGAACATGGCTATGAAAAATACAAAAATCAAAAATCCATAAATTTGTAATGATCTAAGGTACCATCTGATTCATAGAATATGAGGGTACTAGGACAACATTTTTGGTTTTCAAGATCCTTTCCATAAATTTGAAGATTTTGAATTAGAAGAAATACTTACTTGATTTTGGTACAATCTCACCATTGGTTGTTCCATGAACAATTTCCACTCCATATATTAAATAAATGAAGTTGAATCTGTAATTCGTGAAGTGTTAACAGATCATGTGATAGATTGATGATTCCTTCCATTTGTCTCAAACAAAAGGTTAGCAAATGTTATTAAATATACATAAGTTCATATATGGTGATATTAATCACATATGTCTCCAAAAATAGACTTATAATTCATCTATCATACCACTTAATAAAATAAAACTAATTTCTACTAACTAGGGACTTCCTGTAGGCCAGTGGTAGATGATAAAGACGTGTCGCACTTCAGTTGTGGGTTCGATTCCCGCATCCTTGTCCAGCGCAACGGGCTTTCACCCGTCCTACGAGTTGTCCTTTTTCTTAAACAATACTATTATAACATTTTATAAATAATATCATAAATATGTAGCCTTAAACAATACTATATAATGTCTAAATTAATTCATTCCAATCTTTAGGCTTATCGAAAATACTTCTGTCCAATCTCATAGTATAAAGAAAAATATTACTAGAGAGGTCATCTACCAAGCTTGTGAATACCATCATTTATCCCCCATATATCATAAGATATATCTTTTTGGTCATATTCCAAACATGTGAAGACCTTAATCATGTATTCTCTTGAAAAATTAAATACCATAGAACTTTAGCGAAAAAATAAATGCTGTCAAAAGTTAATTATTTCTATATACCAAAATCCCAAAATTTCTATATACTCAAACCATGATGTCACTTTGTCTTTATATCAGTCATGATCTCATTAATATTATCAAACATATTATTTTCTCTGTATCCATTCGTTATGCACATGCCATCTTATTTCCAAAAATATCTGAATAAACTTTCATGGTTACTAGTACCATTCAACATATACTTTCAAATACTTTAGAAAAAACAGTAGTGTAACAATCCTTAGATGTTTCTTTATTCCATAGTACCATTAAATCACCTATACAACATAACTCTTGATAAACATACAATCATTCCACTACCTTCTTAAACCATTCACCGAGCTTCATCATTTTATTCCTCATCACTTATTTCATATCATATATCATTTGTAGTCTGTTCATCATCATCAACATAAATACTACCCATACGATCATGCTGATTCTCTTCATGAGATTTTCCCTTTGGGAATTGGTTTGCATAATTACCGTACATTCCTCATTTAAAATATTTAACTGTTGTTGATGTCTTAGGAATACCTTTATCCTTGTCCATAGTGTTAACCAAACCCTTTCCTTTGAAATTACTGGCTTTGTGTCCTTCTTTTCCACACCCAAAGCATCTTACAGTTCCTTTGAAACATTATCCTTGATATCTCTTCCACATGATTTACATGAGGAAAATTGAACCTTCTTTCCTCTATGATCATCATGAACCTCCATCTTTATCTTATTAACTGAGTCCGGAAACTTACCAAAGTTGAGATTATTGACCATATTATGAGATTGTTGATTAGGCATAATAACGATGTTTCACCTTCCAAATTCTGTTTCATTTTATTGATCATGAAGAATATCATGCCATTTTCCAACATATTCTCCATTAACATGAATCTTCTTGTTTCCATCCATTTTCTAAAACCTAAAAAGAATAGTGTGAGAGGTAAAAATCGCACTAGGAAAACAACATAACCAGGGGGATTACTTTCAATATCTAACATCTTAGGTTCAATCCTAGGTTATTCATGATGGTTATAATAATTCTAGGACTATAACCTATACTTATACTTAACCTTAGGGACATCACTAAACATACCTTAGAAATATCTCTAGGGATCTCACTAATGTTTTCGCATCCTAGTTTCCAAAGGTTCACTAAAACTTTTGCTATAATACCAACTATAGAGACCCAAATAGTGACGTATATAGACATTACATTACATTTTCGGAGTACTTAATAAATGAAAAAAAGACACCCAAAGACCGTATTAGTTTAGTGTATTTGGAAACTCAGAACATAAACTTCTAATCATGGTGAAAGATCTTCACCATCTCGCTTAAAGATCTTCCCCTTTTGTTTTCTAACCTAAAACTGTTCTTTATATCCCAGAGAAAAGAAAACATAAAATGGGTGAGCTAAAATTCTCATTAATGTTAAACATGGAGAACATAAAACAATTCATAAACATTTTAAAGTAAAAACATGAACATAAAACATCAAAATCATGAGTAATGACATAAAGCTTGGCAGTGCATAAGGCAAAGATCATAAAGGAACATTAACCATGATAAAATAGCATGGGGATAAAACATGTATTTGTGTAAAACCATTTATCAAATGTTATGATTTCCATACTAGCCAAGGCATTGCTGTCAAGACCATCATAGTGGACGAAGTCCATTACTAAACCGAGTTTACATGCCGTTCCAGCCCTGTATTACAAAATCGGATTTTACTTTTTGTTCCAGCCATGTCTATCTCATGAGATATAAATCTTTACCCAATGAATTTTAGAGAGATATAGGTCCCACCAATATCATAATGAAATCATTCTTTCGTGTGCCACAAAATAAACATAAATCATTCATCATAACCCAATGAATAAAATGGGTTTCATAACCATCATCCCATCATAACATAATCCATATAGAAAAAATGGATATCATTTCATCATAAGAAAAATGAAACCATGTAAATAATAGAGACATTATAATTGAAACATAAACATATTAAATACTACCATATTAGATGGAAAATGGTTTTGATAAAACACTTGAAGTGAATTCTTGAGGAAAATATCCTTTCTTCTTCAAAATCATTTTCTTTTCACAAAATTCCATGCAATTTTAAAAGAAAATAATTTTGTTGAAAATAATCATGAAAAATTTATAGGAAGATTCATGGAAATAAGGCATTATGAAACCATAAAAATCCTTTCAAACCATATAAGTTAAAAAAAACATTCTTCTTGTACTTTTACCAAAAAATTCAAAAATACCTTATATGGTAAACAAAAGAAAGATTCCTTCCATAACATGTGGTAAAAAATGGGTAAAAATGAATTTAAGAATACATGGAATAATAGTAAACATTTTATGGAAACATTTTGGGAGAACATGGACATGGATGAAAAACATAACCCCAGTAAATACTTAGGAATAAACAATATCAGATAAGAACGAGATTGGAAAATTATCCCTTACCTTTTATGATTGGTGGAATGATATGTTTCATAAAATAAATAAATTTACATGCATAAAAATTATAAAACATTCATTGGAATCATAAACACCATACAAAATAAATAGATGGTGATTAAGACATATGTCTCACAGATATAAAAGTGAGGCGAAATAATCCCTTACCTTATGTCCAATTTATTCTGTATGTGTCCGAGACTCCAGTATAGTGGGTTTAAACATATTATTAACTTTTAACAGAACCATAATAATATTTATTATATCATATATGATTCACTTACGACTTTATATTACCCGTTTATTTTTCAATTCCATGTTAAAGCAGTGTTTTGGGTAAAATCGTTTCGTTTATCTTACATGTTTTGACTTGTAATTATTCATATGATTACTTAGATCATGATTAATTATTTACATAATTTAAAACATGATTTATATATAATATATATTCAGATCATATATATATAACAAAACATTTAATGGAATTAAATACACCATTCATGGAGACGGTAGGCCGTACGTACGCATGAACGCTGTTCTCGTTTCCTTATTAAATTGAATGGAAGTAAATGAAATATATATAAACATAAATAAAGTAGCATGAATATGTAAAATATTTCATGATTACTTATTATATATACTTTATAATCATTTTTCAATGGTTAACATGGAGAATAAATCTCATCGCGTCGTGGAGACGGTAATCCGTACGTACACACGAGCGATGATATCATTCCCATAATTATTGAGTGGAATTGGAGTGGATGATATAATATCTCATAATTATTATCATGCTATAATAATAATATATAGTTATTATTTCCACCATTATACCCATCCAAGTAAGTTGGTGGTGGAAAAACAGATTACACCACGACGTGGAGACGGTATTCTGTACGTACGCACGCGCGGTGATTTTGTTTTTCGTAGGATGGATAGAAGGTGAAATAGGGTTATTTAATATTTATAATAACATATTAGTATATTATTTATACTTATCTTATTACTTTCAGATGAAACAAATCTTATAGAGGAAGTAGAAGAAGAAATAACTTTGAAAGAATTTCTAAAGGATATTACCTCTTCTTCGACGCACCTCTTCTAAACCTCCTCTTAGGGAACTAAATATGGTCTTTGAAGAATAAAAAGACCTCAGGAATGTTTCTAGGAATGTTTTTAAGAAAAATGGTCAGGTTTTGGCCATGTTTTAAGGCTCGAAATAGAGTGAAGTGAAGAGGGAAGGGGTGACCTTTTATAAGAGAGGAGAGAGGCACTTTTGGAAACCTCCAAAATATTAATTTATAATAAACCCATAACCCACATAAAAAACTTTAAAAATGACTCAAATTCAAATATGAGATGATATAGGGTTGTAATATCATTAGACAATAAAATTTAGATATGTTGGGAATTTATTTTAAACCTTATCAATTTGATTTATCCTTATTTAATCTATTTAATCTTATTTGTGGTAATAATTTTATAAATTTTAAATTGTTAAAAATACTTACTTATGTGTTTTGAATTGTCCATAATTGGAAAATATATGAAATTTTAGACCATATAAATTTCAATTTATAATTTTTTAATATTGTTTAGATTTTTAAACAATTTAATAATATGTTATTTTTATAAAATATCAATAGTGTCAATTGTGACACCATTTATTTATTTGAATTTAAATAAAATCCACACATAAGATATGTTCGAAACAAAGTATTTAATAGATTTATAACATGTCATATTCATCTAGAAAATTTGTTGATCACACTAATTAGTTCATATAAAATTTATTTTAATATTTTTAAAACCATTTATTTGATATTTATCATAATAAAATAATTACTACAACATTTTTGTATGATTATTTAATATACATATATGTTGCATAAAAATTAAAAATAAAAATCTATGATGAATTTAAATCTAATTTATTCCAAAATAATACTTTTATGCGAATTTATCATCTTAAAATCACAACATTTAAATTTTTATATTTATTAAATTATGAAGATGACAACTTTGACATCATTTATAATAAAATAATATTAGTGTCATAATCGCTTTTATAAGGCTCCAAATAGTCAAATATTGGATCATTGGATTTTTATGGTTTACATGTACATGAACAATAAGTTTTGGTCATGTTTTTATGCCTTTTATGGTCACTATAAGTTTAATAAAAACAATATTATTTGTTTTTCACTAAATAAACAATTTCTGCATGGCTATTGTGTCACCATTAATGATAATTATTTGATCCCTAAAATTTTTAAATAAATTTACATGATGTATATAAATTTATTAGATTTCTGGTGACTATTTATTTTCGAAGGTTTATGAAGTTTATCCCTAAATTAAAATTATTACACTTATAAGATATAAGAGTGTGACATGTGGTCACTTTCTTTGGTTTTAATAATAATTACATCATTTTCATGGTCCAAAGTCCATGAAATGAATCTATTTCATCCCTTAGGTGATATGGGTCAACTTTTATTTATTCAATAGAATTTTGGCAGGTGTTAGGGTAATTTCATAATATTATGTTTACCCTTAATTACCCGATTTACCTTTAACTATAGTAAATAAAAATTACCGTAGTTACTATTCATAATTCCACCAAAAGGCGGCAAAAACGCATTTTTTTTAAAATACTTATTTTACCCAAAAAATTTATTTTGTTCTCATTCCATGTTCTAGAATATATATAAGATTAACGATAATGTTATAAAATTCAAAATTTGGATAATAATATTCATAATCGCTAGTTTATAAGAACAAGATATCATTCTTTAGTGAAACTTTGTATTGCGTACAACACACGCTATCAAGGAAGGTCGCTCTTGCGTGCAACAAATGCCAAGAATAGTGCTTGCATCTACTATAAGATAATACGGTGTTGCGTATAGCGCAATCTAATCTTGGTGTAGTGTACAACACAAGACATCAAAGAAATTAAAAATAATATTTCTCATAAAATCTCAGGGTGTTAAACCGGTTCATTATTACATAACATTGGCACAATCACAAGGGATCAAATCCCGAAGGACTGATATGTTTAACAGTCTTGCAAAATAGATTACATACATGAACGTTACATTACACATTCAAACATAAAATAAAAAATAAATAATCCATTTTGAATTCCATTATTCCCATAGATTAACACTTAATATCAAACATAGTACACTTCTTAGAATACTGGAAAATACAAAACATAAGAAAAGGGTGACCTCAGATTCTCATTAAGGGTAAATAATTTAGAGGAAGCTATAAACTTTTAAGAAAAGTTGAGTAATAAAAAAACAGGATTTTAAACATAAAGTTGAACATAATACGGAGAAAATAAATCAAAAATTACCATATAAACATGCACATGGATATTCTACTAGTCAAATAATCACATGTAATAAATAATTTCATAATGGGGGAATGCGTACTGCCGGACATCATTACCACATAGTCAAGATCTCGTGCCAGGACTACAAATAATTTTTTTTATCAGGGCCTCATGACTAGACACTAATTTTTCTCATGAGACCTACTAATGCATCGAGGAGTTGTAGTGGGATCCACCTGTCACTTACTAGGTCCACTGCATTCCTCGTATCAAAATTTTGGAACATAACATAAGCATTCGTATTAAAACTAGCATACGAAATGTCAATACATTAACCATAAACCCTGAATGGTATAAAAATAGCACATACATAGTAAAACAAATAATAAATCATTAAATAAAACAGGGAAGATTGTATTATAATAAATCAACCTCAATCAAGAATAATATCAAGTAAAGGATGTTGACATATTTGAAAATGATCAGTAAAATGTTTTGAGAGAAATAACCCTTTTTCATGAAATCATTTCAAAGTCTCATAATTTATAGAGGACATCATTTAAAAGAGATTTTTGAATAAAAGTGTCCTATAAAAATTTAAAACTTTTTAAAAGAATTATTATTTTAAAACAATTATTTCCATATGAATAAATACTTAAAATCATTTTGAAAACATGGACATTAATTAAATAGATTTAGAAAAATAAATCTTTAAAACATTTAAAATGATGATATAGTTAAATAGTCCCTTCCATAAAACTTTAAAATATTACTTTTGAAAACATTTTTATGAAAAATGTACATGGATGATAAATATGTCCCAGTAAATACATACTTATAAACAATATCGGATAATAATGAGATTGAGGAATTAACCCTTACCTTGTACTTTCTTTTGGTCAAGGGTACGTTTAAACTTCTTTATAATGATCATTCTATGTTATTAAATTAAACCAAAACCATATTTATATTTATTATATCATACATGAGTCATTTATTACTCTGTACTACCCTTTTAATAATGATTTTCATGTTAAATTTACATTTCAGGCAATAATCGTTTTCTTTATCGTACGTGTTTTAACTTATTATTCTTGATCATATCATTTATAGAATGATTTAAATAATTTCAGAATATAAAACATGATTTATATATAATATATATTTAGAATTAAAATATGTATAATAGATATATATATGAAATGGAAAACACCATTTATGGAGACGATAGGTCGTACGTACGCATAAACGCTGTTTCCGTTTTCATATCGTATTGAACAGAAGTAAGTGAATAAGATATATGTAAGTAAATACATACATACACACACACACACATATATATATCTCCAATATCATTATTATTTCATATATTACATACTTATTAATAATATATATTTTTATAATAATCGTTGAATGGTAAACCTGGAAATTAATCTCATTGTGTCGTGGAGATAGTAAGCCGTACAACACACGAGTGATAAAATAATTTCATTAATGATTAAAAGGTGTGTAATTGGAAGGTATATTAATTTTAAAGAGAAATTATCAAGTTATTTTCATTATTTATATATTACTCATCATTATATCCATCCAAAAAACATAGTGTTGAAAAACCAATTACCCCACGACGTGGAGACGGTAAGCCGTACATACGCACACATGGTGACATTATCATTAATAGAATTAATAAAATAATGAGTATGGTTGTTAAATATTTATAATAACATCAAAATATTTATAAATTAATAGAGTTATTATTTTGTTATGGAAATAAAAAAGAAAGATAAAGTGTAAGAAGAAAATAACTTTTAAAGAGGTGATACAATAATATCTCTTCTTTGGGTGTTTTCTTTTGATTTGAACAAAAAGGCTCATTAGGTTGGATTTCTGATCAAGGGAAGGCCTTTAGGTTGATGTGAGGGAAGTTTGGAGGAGAGTTTTTCAGGGTTTGGCCAAGCCAAATGGATTTGGATGTGTGAATTTGAGAGAACGGGAAGTACACTTTTATAAGAGAGGCGAGGGTCAGTTTAGGAAAAGTTTGAAATATTATTTCATTATAAAATAATTTTCTGTTTCTAATGGCTAAAAATTTATTTGTTTCGAAGAAAAGGTAGGGATGGGTCAAAATCCTCTCAACCAATAGGTTTTAGACAAGTTTAGGTCTCTATATTAACCATATCTTTTAGACTTAACTCGTAGTTAAATAGTTTAACTTTTACCATGTCCTCTTGTATTATTATAAAAAATAGTTAATAAACTTACTATAAAAAGCCAATCCTACCCCCAAGTGGTTCATTATTTATATATATAATCTTATCAAAGTCCTTTTTCCAAACCTTATATTTTTAGAAATATTATATCAATTAATATTATAGTATTTGTTTTAAAAACTCATTTATGTCAACTTTGACACTATTTGGTATTTTGTTTTTGTTAAAGTCATTAGAACTTTATCACCTAAAAAAATTTATTTAATCATCCATAACATGTCATATTAACCTATAATTTTTTTGGATGGAATAAAAATCCACAATTTATATTTTTTTACATTTATAATATCAATTATTTCAATCTTTCATTGATAAAGTAATTACTACATCATCATTGTGTCATAAATAAATTTAATTATTTAATCTCTAAAAATCATCAATAAAATACCATTATGTAGAATATTTTTTATATTTTTAATTAATATTTATATCCAAATTTATCTTATGTATAACTCTATATTAAAAATGGTTTAGTTTTTAAACTTTAAATTTAACACTTTTACCTGTTTTTTAATTTAAATAATAATAAATGCTTTAATCTAATACAAGTGGAACAAAAGGATCATATTTTATTTTTAAGGTTCTTTTTTTTCTAAATAAAATTATCCAATTGGATTAGGACATGTGTTAGGGTAATTATAATATCATTTTTACCTTTAATTACCCTATTTACTTTTAACCGTGGTAAATAAAAGTCAAAAGTTACTATTTACCAAAAATTATTTTCATCTTAATGAACCTGATTTTATTTAAGGATTTAAAATATATGTCTCATATTTTTAAAATTCAATTCATAGAAGTGCTAAAATTACGTTTTATGCAAATTTTCAAATATGCCTAGAAGGTGGGTAAAAGACGTTAAAAAGTTTTATAAAATTTTATACATCTAATTTTATTATAAAATGACACCAATTAATTACATTGAACTTATATAGGTATTATATATATATTTTTACTTAAAATAAATTTAAATAAAATAAATAATTATTTAAATAAAAATTCAGTTTTAAACAATAACGCTGCATTTTTCACTATACATCAAAAATTGAATGTTTTCAGAAAAATACCAAAAATTCAACCTAAGATTATTTTTATATTCATAATTCAAAAATGAATTATATTTTTCCAAATTAAAAAATTTAATGTTTCATTAATTAAAATAAAATTAATTCCCGTTGCCAAAACCAAAAAGTGGGTTTTTAGAAAGAAAAAACTATCAAAAGATTGACATGTGTTTATGTCAAATTTAAATGTGAAATTACTTAAAATGACCTAAATTATTTTAAATGATAAAAAACAAACTAATTATACTTCCCAACCCTTGAAATTCAAAATTTAACACTATAAATTATTTCTATTAAAAATGTTGTTTTTAATTAAAATTTAGCATTTGTTTACTATTAATCAAAATGTGAAAGTTATCAGAAAAGTACCAAAAATTTATCCAAAATAAATTTTTATGTCCCATTTCTAAAGAATAATTTAATTTCATTAAATTTAATATATAAACATTTAAAATATTGGTTTTTAAAATGGTCCGCCATTAAAAGGTGGTAAAATTGCATTTTTTGAAAAATACTTCTTTTATCTGAAAAAATGAATTTTTTCTTATATTATGTCTAAGAAACACATAATATGGATTTTGAAATTATATTGAGTATATAAAATTCAAAATTCAGTTAATAATATTCATAATCAATTTTTTAATGGCTATTTTGGTAAGTTGTGGTACACTCGAACTCGGTCTAGCATGTAGCGCAAGTTGTTGAATTACTTCGAATAAATAAAGTACTATGAGATCATGGGGGTGTTACCTTCTCCCGTCCTTCAATAAATTACGTCCTCTGAATTTGAAATTTTTCTTCTAAAATAAAAGGTTAAAAATAGAAAAATATTTTTGTTGAAAACCAACATCGGAAATTGGGTTAATAAAATTTAGTCTTACTAAGAGGGTAAGGGAAATGAAAAAGTCACCAAAAAATTATGATATCTATTAGGAGAACATTGGTTGAAATAAGAGACACATAATTGGATGGAAAAACTAAATATTTATTGGTAGTTATTGAGGTCATCAATCACAAACAAGTGTAAAATTGATGGCGTCACAACGATCAATCTATGATGATTTAAAATATCATCGGTTCAAAAAAAACATAAGGTATTATGATAAAATATTTTTGGTTTTTATACCCCTTACCTAAAGTTTAAGAATTAATTTATTCATATAATAAAAGGAAAAAATATACTTGGAAAGTAAAGTTTCATGCTTCAACGGATTTCTACCACAAAATCATCTTTTAATCCAAAAGATAATAGAATTCAAAATTATTCTATTTATCCTAATTGTATATGGTTCCCAAAATAATAAATTTATAATTCATTTGTCATATTATTTTAAAAAAACTAAATTATAAAAACTTAGACATCATGTATACTAGTGGTAGGTGATGCACCCTTGACACTTTTCGGTTGCGAGTTCAAGTATCGTGACCTTGTCGGACGTGACAGGTTGTCGCCTGACCTCCGGGTTGTCCTTTTTATAACAATCCAAAAAATAATATTAAGAAATGTTTTAACCTTAAAAATAGTATCCAATTCCAAAATTATTCCATTCCAACCTTTAGACTTACCCAAAATACTTCTGTCCAAACTCACATTCCAAAATTTATAAGAAAGGTAAACACAATGAATATCTTTTTTCTACATAATAACATGTTAATACCTTCATCATGCATTCTTTAAAAACACAGTAACACCCTGAATTACCATAAAACCTTATTGATTACAATCATGCTCTCTTATTCCTTATAGAATACTGGATATACTTCTTATATCAAAATTTTTTGTAAACTCCAACAATAATAGAATAAGTGAACAATTAATTAGATTCAAAGTAGTCAAGAATATCGAATATAATTTATCCAAATAAATCATATCTTATTCCAAAATCACTAAATCAATATCATAACTATATTATGGTTTATCTTTCCTTCAACTATATATTTTCCAAAAAGTTTAAATTACTATTGAGTGAATTTTTTTAGAAACATATATTCTTAAATCCTCAATGAAATAGTACTATAGTAAAATCCTTATTAATTTTCACAATTCATTTATCCAGTACATCATTGATACAATAATGAAATTAAATAATTCTTTAATAACAACATAAGAACAATTGTCATTACTCTTCATCTTTGGTAGTATCATAACTTGATTATTATCCAATAATATCATTTGGGGCATACTCTGATTATTTGGACATTGATTCACGTAGTGTCCCAACTCTTTTCAGATGAAGCATTGTACATTTGAAACCTTTTTCTTACCCTTGTAATCACATACTTGGTGTCCTTTTTCTCCAAACTTATAATAAACTCCCATTACCTTCAAGCATTTACCAAGGTGATTATTTCCATGGTTATCACATATGGGAAAACCCTTCTTTCCCCTCTTCCCTTTATCCATATTTCTCTCTACCACCCTTTTATTCTCTTACTTCCCATCAATGCCATAGGACTCATAGAATTCATTACGTATCTTATTAACACATGATACTATTTCTTCATATTATGGGAATACATGAGAGACTATTTCTCTTATAAATGTTGGCTTAATAACATGAAACATATGATCCTTCCTACTCTTTGGATCATGTGTATTGCTGGAGTTCTCATTCCTTATACTGGGTGCCATTTCTGAACAATGGCATACAATAGGTTAGTTTTTGAATCACAATGCATAATTCAAAACATGTAAAATACCTAACATAAATTGAGCAATTTATTCATATAATCCATAATCATAAAAACGTTTTGTTTGAGGATTTATTTCTCATAAATCATTCATAATAGTTTGTAAAGAAAATGTAAATTTATCTTAAGCATATCCCCCATGATTGTTGTAACCAAGAGTGCAGCAAGTCCCATTGTCATGTACCAGGATACCCCGGGTCAAGCCCAAAACTCCTTGTTAGAGTTTTCACTCCTAGGAACATCTATGCTAGAGCTGTATCTACCTGCTCATATCTATACAAGGATGTATTTCTTAGAAAATTCAAAAAATCTCTACATTACCAAAATTCCAGGAAGTTCTTCTATACTAATCTTAAAAGTCTTTCTTAGGGCAATGTTATCTAATCCAAGTTTATCTAAATATAGTTTCCAAGGTTTGTACTAAACATCCTCTGATACCAACTGTAATTCCCCGACCCCAGAAGCCCAAAGCCGGTGCATTATTACATAACATTGGCATGATCACAAGGGATCAAATCTTGAAGTACCAATCAGTTTAGCAGTCTTGGAAAATAGATTACATACATGAATGTTACATTACACATTCAAACATAAAACACAACCTAAATAATCCATTGTGAATGCCATTACTCCCCTAGATTAACCCAACATATTAAACATAATACACTTCTTGGAATCCTGAAAAAAACAGAACATAAGAAAGGGGTGAGATCAGATACCTAGTAAGGGTAAATAATTTATTAGAAGCTATAAAATTTTAAGACAAGATGTGTAATAAAAAACAAACTTTTAAACATAAAATTGAACAAAATATGGAGAAAATAAATGAAACATTAGAATATAAACATGCACATGGATATTCTATTAGTCGAATAATCACATGAAATAATTAATTTCATAATGAGGGAATGTCTAATGTCAGACATCATTACCATATAGTCAAGACCTCGTGCCAAGACTACAAAATTTTTTTGTCAAGGCCTTGTATCGAGACACTAATTTGTGTCATGAGACCTACCGATGCATATAAGAGCTATAGAGGGCTCCACCCATTAGTTACTAAGTCCACTACATTCCTTATATGAAAATTTTGAAGCATAACATAAACATTCATATTAAAACTAGCATATGAAATGTCAATACATTAACCAAAAACCATGAATGATATAAAAATAACACATCCACAATAAAACATATCATAAATCATTAAATACAACATAGAATATTGTATTATAATAAATCAACCTCAATTAATAATAATATCCAGTAAAAGATGTCGACATAGTTGAAAATGATCAGTAAAATATTTTGAGAGAAATACTATTTTTTCATGAAATAATTTAAAAGTCTCACAATTTATAGAGGAAGTCATTTAAAAGAGATTTTTGAATCCAAGTGTCCCATAACACTTTGGAATTTTTGAATGGAATTAACATTTTAAAACAATTATGTCCATATGAATAAATCCTTAAAATCATTTTGAAAACATGGACATTAATTAAATAAAATTAGAAAAATAAATCATTAAAACGTTTAAAATAAATATGTAGTTAAATAGACCCTTCTATAATACCTTAAAATATTCCTTTTGAAAACATTATTACGAAACATGTACATGGATGATAAATATGTCCCATTAAATACATACATATAAACAATCTCAGATAATAATGAGATTGAGTAATTAACCCTTACCTTACACTTTCCTTAGGTCGAGGGTACGTTTAACCTCATGTATAATGACCAAAGTATGTTATTAAATTATACAAGAACCATATTCATATTTATTATATCATAAAATATTAATTTATGAGTTTATACTACCCATTTAATGTAACACCCCAAGATTCCACAATACGTTTCCCTTTGAGTAATGCAACACCTTGCATTGTACACAACTTCAAGATTCTAAAACACACCGCGACCAATCAAACTAAGCGTTATGAATAGAAATACCCTCTTTTTGAAATTTTATAAATTTTATTTTTAAAAATGGACTTAATTTTTTGAATTTGGAATATCAAAATTATCTTAGGGTGAATTCTTGGTATTTTTCTGAAAACTTTCAATTTTTGATGAATAGTGAAAAACACTGTATTATTCGTTAAAACTGAATTTTTATTTAAATAATTATTTATTTTATTGAAATTTATTTTAGGTAAAAATAGATACATAATACTTATATAATTTCAATTTAATTCATTGGATTTATTTTATAATAAGTTTATATATATAAAAAGTTAATTGAACTTTTTACGGTCTTTTACCACCTCCTATGAGCATTTTCAAATTTGCATAAAACTTAATTTTACCACTTCTATGAGTTGAATTTCAAAAATTTGAGAGACACGTTTTATATCAATACATAAAATGTAGTTCAAAAAGATGAAAATAATTTTTTTTGAATAGTAACATTTGACTTTTATTTACCACGGTTAAAAGTAAATAGGGTAATTAAGGGTAAAAATGATATCATAATTAACCTAAAACATGTCCTAATTCTATTGGATAAGTGTAATTCGACCAAAAAAACCATAGTAATAAAATAAGATCCTCGTTTTTCCACTTGGATTAGATTAGGACATTTATTATTATTTTATTTAAAGAAGAGTTAAAAGAGTTAAATTCAATGTTTAATAACTAAACCATTTTAAATATAGGGTTACACATAAGATAAATTCGACTACAAATATTCATTAAAAATATAAAAAGATTTCCTACATAATGGTATTTTATTTATAATTTTTAGACATTAAATAATTTAATTTATTTATGACACAATGATGATGCAATAATTACCTTATTAATGAAATATTATAATAATTGATATTATAAATATCCAAATAAATGTAAATTGAGACTTCTGATGAATTAAACTAATTTTATTGGTTAATATGACATTTTAGGGTTGGTTAAAAAAATTTATTCGAAGTGATAAAGTTTTAATGGATTTCAAAAAAATCAAATACTGAATGCTGTCTAAATTGACATAATTGAGTTTTTAAAACAAATAATAAATTATTAATTAATATAATATTCATAAAAATATGTTTTTTGGCAAAAAGACTAAGATTAGGTTATATATATTAATAATGAACCACTTGTGGTTTGAATGGCAGTTTATAGTAAGTTTATTAACCATATAATATAAAAATACAAAGAGACATGGTAAATGTCAAACTATTTAACTGAGAGTGAAATCTAAAAGATAATGCTAATATGGTAACCTAGAACTGTCTAAAACCTATCGGCTGAGAGTTTTTCCACCAATCCACACCTTATCCTATCAATAAATTATTTTGGAGCCATTAGAAACTGAAAATTATTTTATTATAAAATAATATTTTAAGGTTTTCTTAAAGTGAACCTGACCTCTGTTATAAAAGGGAACTTCCCCTTCTCTTAATTTCACACCTCCAAAGCCATTTGGATCTGCCAAACCCTACCCAAATATCCTCCCAACTTTCCTACCTTCATCATAGAGGACTTAATTTGGTCATAAATCCAACCTAAGGAGCCATTTTGTTCAAATCAAAAGGAAGAACCCGAAGAGGAGGTAAATATTTCGTCACCTCTTTCAAGTTATTTTCTTCTTCCACTTCCTCTTTCTTTGTGGTTTCATTTATAAAATAATAAATATAGTATCTTATCTATACTATGATGTTATTATAAAAATGGTAAAACCATATTCACTATTCTATCCATTATATGAATGAAAGTCACCATATGTGCGTACGTACGACTTACCATCTCCACGTCATAGTGTAGTTTGTCATTCAGAGAATTCATTATTTGGATGGGTATAATAATGAGCATAACTGATGTAAATAATAAATATAACATGTTAATGATTTTTTATATATATGATATACCATCATATTACATAATATTTCACCATCAATATCATGATATTGTCGTGCATGTGTACGTACGGATTACCATCTCCATGAGCACGATGAGATTCATTCCCCATCTTAACCATTCAAGAATAATTTTCATTTTATGACTAAAATGTTTATAAATTTTTTATAAAGTAATCTTTCCGTTGTTTTCCAAACTAGGTCCTTTACGACCTTTTTAACAAAATTTAAGAAAAAATATTTTCCTAACTTATACGGCGGGTGCTGCTATTTTCTTCCACTATATTAACTTATAAGATTACCTTAAAATATTATAATAATATTTTCAAAATAAATGTTTTCTTTTATAAATACATGACTTCTAAATTATTTCAAAATAGAAAGAGATATTTCTCTCAAAAAGTTTTGATTTCATTTATGTCAACATCCATTGATGGATTCTTAACTTGTTTGAAGTTGATTTATTATGATACAAATATTCCATATTGTATTGAAGGTTTTGTGATATGTTTGACTTTGTACGTGTTATTTTTACACCATTCATGGTTTATGGATAAAGTATTGACATTTCATATGCTAGTTTTAATATGAATGTTTGTGTTATGTTCAAACATTTTCATATGAGGAATGAATTGTACTTAGTAAGTGACAGGTGGAGCCTGCTATAGCTTCTCGATTCATCGGTAGGTATCATGAGACAAACTAGTGTCTTGGAACAAGGCCATGACAAATTCTTATTTGTAGTCTTGGCATAAGGCCTTGACTATGTGGTTATGATGTCTGGAATTATGCATTCCATCATTATGAATGTGGATATTGATATTTCATGTGATTATTCGACTAGTAGAATATCCATGTGAATAATTAAATGGAATTACTTGATTTTATCTTTTACATATTATTCTGAATTTTATGTTTAAAAGTATTTTGTTTTAGTATTATACATTTCCTTATATGTTTATGCTTATTTATTAAAGTTTTGGCTATATTGTTATCCTTACTGAGCATATGAGCTCACCCCTTTCTATACTTTGTTTTTTCTAGGATGTGAAGGAGTATTTTATGGTTGACCTTCAGGGATAGGCTAATGATATAAGTGTGTTAAAAAAGGGACAAAATGTTGTTGATGTGTTTATTTCATGATGTAATGTAAAACATATTAATGTATCTAGTACTTCCAAGGATACTAAACCGATCGATCTTTTGGGATTTGATCCCTTGTGATCATGAAAATGTTATGTAATAATGCACCGACTCTGGGTAGCTAGGGTCGGGTAATTACATTTAATAATGATTTCCAAGTTAAATTAACATTTTGGGTAATAATTGCTTTCATTATCGTACATGTTTTAACTTGTTATTCTTGATCATATCATTTAGATCATGATTTAAATAATTCCAGAATATAAAACTTGATTTATAATAAAATCACTGTATTTAGAAGATACTGGAGTTATTATTTTGGTATAGAAATAACAAAGAAAGAGAAAGTGGGAAAAGAAAATAACTTTGAAAGATGTGATAAAATAATTACCTCTTCTTTGGGTGTTTTCTTTTGATTTGAACAAAAGGGATCCTTAGGTTGTCTTTATGATCAAGGGAAAGCCTCTGGGTTGAATTTATGAAAGTTGGTAGGATATTTGGGTAGGTATGGTTGAGCCAAATGGCATTGGAGGTGTGATTTTGAGAGAAGGGAATGTACCCTTTTATAAGAGAGTTGAGGGTCACTTTAGGAAAAGTTTGAAATATTATTTTGTTATAAAATAACTTTCGGTTTCTAATGTCTCCAAATAGATTTATTTCAAATATAAGGTAGGTATTGGTCAAAATAATCTCAAACAATAGGTTTTAAACATGTTTATGTCACCATATTAACCATATCTTTTAGATTTAACTCTTAGTTAAATAGTTTATCTTTTACCATGTCCTCTTGTATTATTATAATAAATAGTTAATAAACATACTATAAAAATCCAAGCATACCCCAAGTGGTTAATTAATTATATATATAATATTATCTAAGTCCTTTGGCTGAACATTATATTTTTAGAAATATTATATATATTAATAATATCGTATTTGTTTCAAAAACTCATTTATGCCAATTTTGACACTATTTGGTATTTTATTTTTGTTAAAGTCATAAAAAATTTATAACTTCAAAAAATATATATTTAATCAACCCTAACATGTCATATTAAACTTGAAAATTCGTGGATGTCATCAAAATCCTCAATTTTCATGTATTTTTATATCTATAATATCAATTATTTTAATCCTTCATTGATAATGTAATTACTGCATCATCATTGTGTCATAAATAAATTTAATTATTTAATCTCTAAAAATTATAAATAAACTACCATTTTGTAGTAAATATTTTGGTAATTATAATGAACATTTATAGTCTAATTTATCTTATGTATAACCCTATATTAATAATGATTTAGTTATTAAACATTGAATTTAACACTTTTAACTCTTTTTTAAATAAAATAATAATAAATCTCCTAATCTAATCCAAGTGGACCAAAAGGATCATATTTTATTCCTAATGTCTGTTTCGGTTGAAATATAGTTATCCAATAGAATTAGGACATGTGTTTTTGTAATTATAATATTATTTTTACCTTTACTTTTAACCGTGGTAAATAAAAGTCAAAAGTAACTAATCTAGAAAAATTATTTTATTCTTATTGAACCAAATTTTACAAAATAATGTCAAATGTATGTCTTATATTTTTGAAATTAAATTCATAGAAGTTGTAAAATTACATTTTATGCAAATATGCAAATGTTCCTAGAAGGTGGGTAAAAGACGTTAAAAAGTTCAATAAAATTTTATACGTCTAATTTTATTATAAAATGACTCCAATGAATTAAAATGAACATATATAGGTATTATATATATATATTACTTAAAATAAATTTAAATAAAATAAATAATTATTTAAATAAAAAGCCGGTTTTAAACAATAACGTTCTGTTTTTCACTATTCATCAAAAATTGAAAGTTTTTAGAAATATACTAAAAATTTACCCTAAGATAATTTTTATACTCTAAATTAAAAAATGAATTCTATTTTAAAAAATTCAAAACATAGAAGTTGCATTAATTAATTTAAAATTAATTCCAATTGTCAAAACCAAAAACCGGGTTTTTGAAAAGTAAAAACTATCAAAAGATTGACATGTGTTTATGTCAAATTTTAATGTGAAATTACTTATAATGGAATAAATTGTATTAAATGATAAAAACATAATATAATTATACTTCAAAATAATTCAAATTAATAATTTAAAACTATAAATTAATTCTATTAAAATTTTGTTTTTCAATTAAAATTTATTACTTTTCACTATTTATCAAAATATGAAAGTTATCAGAAAAGTACAAAAATTTTATCCAAAATAAATTTTTATGTCCCACTTCTAAATAATAATTTAATTTCATTAAATTTAATATATAAAAGTGTCAACTATTGGTTTTTAAAAGGGTTTTTCATTAAAAGAGTGTAAAATTGCATTTTTTGAAAAACACTTCTTTTATCTAAAAAATGAATTTGTTTTTATATTATGTATAAGAAAAACATAGTATAGATTCTGAAATTACAAGTTGTATATAAAATTTAAAATTCAGTTAATACTATTCCCAACTACTTTTTGAATGGCTAGTTTGGTAAGTCGTGGTGCGCTCGAACTCGGTATTGCATGTAGTGCAAGTTATTGAATTATTTTGAAGAAATAATGTACTATGAAATCTTGAAGTGTTACATGTATTTTCTTGATAAAAAACATACTCAATACTCACCAAATTTTAGGGACGTTTTTATAATACATAGTCTTATCCCAAAGGCTTTGACTAGGGTTTTCTAATCTTAATCCCAAAAATAACTAAACCTATCCTGTGATACCAACTATAACATCCCTTATCTTTATTTCAAAATTAAAAATAATTTATCACATAAACTCTTCACTTAATATAACATAGAATATCAATATATCTAGTGTCTTTGGGTCTTTGTAACATTACATAACAACTTATAACATACAACACAACATCTTTATTGAAAACGTTTTTTACATGACTACAACATTCATTCGTACATAACATTGCATGGGATAACCCGAGGAAATGCATAAGAAAAGGGTGAGATATAATCCCATTAAGGGAGAAAACATGGAATAAAATGCATAATATAGTACATGTTAGGCAATTGTCGTATCAATATAGCATTAGAGAAACATGAACATAAAGGCATGATATAGCATGATTATCATAACATGAAAATGTGGCAACAACATTTAGCATGATATTAGCATGAACCACGGTTCATTACACATGGATCACGAGTAAAACCTCATTTCACTTGAATTAGTAAAAGTAAAACCTCATTTAACTTGACTTATCATGATATTAATCTTTACCCAATGCATTGGAGCGCTATCAGGGCACACCCTTCTTAATCATTTCCTTTCATGCATAAGTGTGCCACATAGATCATATAACATAGATTCATTAAACATAATCATTTATTCCACGATAAAGGAATGTGGAATTGATAAATTAAATTCTATAATCAATAAGTAAATTTTCCTAAAGGTGAATACCCTTGATAGAGGAATGGGCATGGTATTCACTACACAATGACCTTGGCTTAGAAAATCATGGTGCAATTTCTGCCGCATAACGGTGTGTCATAAGAATTCATAAATTTTTTTGATGAGATAAAAAGGGGTGTATCATTATATGTACATGAAATGAAAATTAATGGGGTCATATAGATACATGACCCAAAATATGTAATGGTATTTAGATTCAAAATACAATAGAATTGCCTGAATATAAATGGGGAGAGAGAAATTACTTACAAAATTTCGGCATGGTAACAGGTGTAAATGGGATGAATTATTGAGAGATAAAGAGGTATATAATCATTAAAACATAAGGATGTAATTATGGGTGAGGTGATAAATCATACCCCATCATTGAAATTGAAAAGAAAAGGGTATAGCAACATAAAGAAACATGGAAAAAAATGAGAAAGGAAGGAATCTCTTACTTGGAAGTGTGATCCCAAAGCATTGGTAGAGGGTTGAGAGAGGATTATTGGGAGATTAGGGTACATTGGGAAGATTATAGAGAGAGTATGTAAGAGGTTGGTCGAGCTCCAAAGGCTTTGAGTGAAGAGTAAGTGGGAGCTTGGGTGGGTTTATATAGGAAAAAGAGGGAATTCTTTATTATTTAGGTTTTGTCCACCACACATTAAACTAATCAAAACCAAAAACCAACACATTGTTTTTTCCCATTGTTTTTACCAAAGGGGAGTGTAAAAAAATATTTTAGAAGGCCAATGGACGTACTTATTCGAATATTATGATTTTTTATGTGGAGGTGAGTCACACTCTCAAGGAAATCATTTTAAAAAGATAAAATGTTTTATAAGTCTTGAAGGGTCCACTAAGGATTTTTAAAATAACTAAAATAAACCTAAAATAATAATATTTTAATGTTAAAACATATATTTACTGAAAAACTCCTTTATAATATTTTATTACATCACTATTGGGTCATTACAATGTCATGAAACACACTATACAATTACAAAAATATTTAATTTTTACCTAAAACTTTTACTATGTCAGAAAATTATGAAAAATTCACTATTGGATAATTTAGATTTTCTGATTCAAAAAAATAATATTCATTTTATCTATATAATTTTCTAAATATGTGAAATTTTACTTTTAAAATAAAAACTGACATCTATTGAAAATTCACGAGTTTTGTCAAAAATGACATTCAAACATTAATAAAAATCACAATTGTATTTAAGAAAATTATACAATCATTTATATTTAATAAAAATTAATTTAGTAATAATATTTTATTAAGATATTATTTAATTATAAAATCTATTAATTCATCAAAATAGATTTTTTAATTTAATATTAACTAAAAATTCTATTTTTTCTTTAAAAACTATTTACAAAGTAACAATAATAAAATGAATGAATATTATTTATTACATAAAAAAAATAATGAAAATAATTATAGTGCTAGGGTCATGTTACATAACCATTTATAACACTCTCATATGACCTAAGGGTATGGTGTGTGATGGTGAAAGACTCTTGGGGTGGCTTGGATAACATCGCTCGGGAGGTAATCTATATCATCTTCCACTTCTCACGTAGGCGGGTCCTTTCGAGCTTAATGTGTTAAAGCTCAGCTTGAGCTCAGTCAAGAGAAAATACCAATGATGAAACATCATTTATGAGATCAAACAAATGGGCTTCTCATGGATAAATTCTACTAGATGAGGACATCACTTCCTTTGTTTCAGTAAATTGGATTTTTCAAAGCCCTATATTTATACTTATCATGTGATCACTGTTCAATGACTATATTAGAAATGATAAAAATTCATAAAGGTATTTTTAAATCCAAAAACATAAAACCAAGGAAGTTTATATAACCATTTTACATAATAATACATTTAATAAGATTAAGTGGAATTTTTAATAATGAAATTTTGGGTCATTACAGGATACCAACTGCCTTCTTGGTGAAAAGGACTGATGAACCCCACAAAAAAGTAATGGGTCATATAAAAATTTATCTTCCAAATCCTATAGATAAATATTGAGATCCTAAAACTCATTATTATCCATCCTTTAAAGAGAAATAAATATTGATGCAGCTCTTTAAAATTGATCTGTAGAAAAATCTACCTCTTTATTTAGAGGTAGTTTTGAAAATTCATCTAGGAAAGCATCCCTGAAATGATCTACCACTAGTGGAAAATATGCATGATGCATTCCCTAATAATTTAGATAAAAACTGGTAATTTGGTCTGTCATCCATCGCATCTCATGACACTTAAGTTCAGTTCCTCTTTCCTAGACATACTGTTCACCCTTATTAAATTCTGACCCTCTACTGATGTGAAATTCACCCTTCAGTGATAAAAATCAATGTAGGCATGATAGGGATCACACTAGTGATTCCATAGAATGATGTAAAACTCGGTTTTCTAGATGAATAAGATATCCCATATGATGTGAAACCCACTTATCTTAAAGGAGAACTCTATACATTAACATACACTCTCTGATCAAATTACCAAGAGGGTATTGAGTTTCATCACACTATAAAAAAACTAAAAATCGATACCAAGTCTCACCATAATAGGCACAAATATGACAGAATGTTAAGAACATGTATCAAAAATATAATATACTAAAGTAGAGGCTACTAAAATTGTACCTTGAACCATAAAAAATTTGGAACCCTACTAAAGAATTTGATATAATAAATACATATGGCATGATCTATAGACTTAAGATATAGCTTGGATACCTTGACCAGGCCTACTATATTGGAACTATAAGTCTAGTGTCTGGATACCACAACCATGACCATCATCTCATCCTGATTAGCAGGTCACGCTCCTGCGCCTTATTTTTTCAGATTTTTTCAAACCCACTCTGGAATTTTGAGTTGGTATGAACCCTATCTCATTGGATACTAAAGAAATATATCTATACAATTATAGAATATAAAACATATTTCCACAAGACCGTCATCTTATTGGGTCCTTAGAACTCAGGGATTTTGTATATCTTAGCCTTACACACTGATTTAACCTCAAATGGTTACCTGAGTATACACCCTGGCTACAAATATCACCATGTGGAAGATCCAAATGATGCATCCTTCTATTTTTCATTGTAGTTCTTGATCTGGGTGATGAATAATCCTGCATCACACCCCAATCCTTTATCAGGTTATTCTCATTGATCATAACCTAGTTCTCTATCCTAGATATGGTAGTAATCTAAAATACATTCACCTACAATTCGATGTTATACCTAAGACCATCCTCAAATCACGTAAACATAGATAATTCATTACCTAAGAAAATAGTTAAAAACCCCCGGAGATTTGTGAAATGGGAAGAATAGTCCATGATTGATAAGACACCCATCTCCAAATTCATAAACTATTTGGGTATATAAAGCCTCAAAATATCGGGATATAACTAATCATAGGAGGCCGCATGAAAATCCCTATATCCCATATTTTAATGAATATCTATCTGGGTAATAATTTCCCACCATATATTTATATAATACTAGAGCATATACATATTGAGATTAACTATTCTCTTGGGAGGTGTCTCAAGATTCTTGAAAATCAATATAATGGAATCTAGACATGATTCCATAGCCTGGGGACCGCCATCCCCCAAAAACATGGGTGGATGCTATTGTTGAAACTCACATATAAATTCTACCATAGTTGGGTTGGTTGTAGGGATCCCTAAATAGTATACATGAAAAATAAGAATACTTCCTGAAACTGGGAATCAATATCCATATCAAGTATAACTAGTGATGCCACAAGTGGAACTACAAGAGGTTCTAATGGTGTTATGCGGCCCACCACCTCCGGAGTATGGTCATCGCCACCCACCTTGTGCACGACTCAAGGAATTTGTGGCAGCATGGCCGTAAAAATTACAAACACATACCTTAAAACAATATTTTATAACTTTTATAATCATAGTTATAATAATAGTACATGTAAAAGATTTCCTCTTTAAAATCCACACTCATCCATTTACTCATAAATCTAGGTCTGGGTGATGTTAGGATCATCTAGAAACAAAATAAATACTACTTAATTCCTACTACTCTGGTCAGGTGAGGGCCATGTTCTTTATTTATGAAAGAGGATCTAGTATATGGGGGGGGGGTTAATTTCAATTTATGGTGGAAACACTCATTAAGTTTCACATAAAATCCATATTTACTAGAAAACATTCTATTTAAATAAAATTTAAACTCAACTGTTCATAAGAATATGTTCATATATATATATATATATCAAGGTAAAATTATAACTATTTCCATTCCAAATTTATAAAGTCCCATACAGTTTATGAATTTTGATCGGCATTTATTTAACTACAACCAATTATTTATCCAACCACTGCATGACATGTTAGTACAATTTTATGGGAATAGAAATCAAGGCACCAAAACTTGTAATTGGAAATCTAAATAATAATATAAACCTTGAATGGCATATAAATTTCATATAAATCCTCAATTTCCTATAATAATACATGTATTAATACTTCCTTTCCATATCAGACCAAGGAAAGAAATTCATAGTCATAAGGAACATCAAAAATTGAGTGCACCAAATAATAGTTAAGTTAAGAGAAATGTAATTATCACAATCTAGAACAATATATCCCATCCCAAGTAGTTTAAATTTTCACTATATGTCAGTCATCTTCTCCCAAGCACAATATCATTAACAAATACCAATACTTCATATTTCTCCTTTCTACCATCCCAAATTGTATGGTAAGGAAAATAAAAGAACTGAAATGACCTATGATAACAAATTGTGTCATCCCATACCTAGTCCACTCATAAGTAAACAAACCTAGTTGAACACATGGCCTCAAATGTGCCACCCTATACACTAGAGGATGTCAACTATTAGTGAGGGTATTTGGTGGAATAGTAGGGAGACTATACCCTCATGATTAGAGTGCAACACAAAGATATGTCCACATAAATCAATAGTGAAATCCAAAAAGAGAAAAAATAATGGTGAATAATCATTCATCATAAAAAAATACAAGTAATCACATCCATCAATATCAAAATGATGATCATGACATGCTATAAAAAAAGAAATACAGGGGATTAGTGAAACATGCATATACAGAAATGAATAGAAGACCTAATGCTATCTCTAGTAGCATCTCAAGAATAGGCTCAGTCCTAAAACCCCCACACACCATCCTAGCACAGTAATCAGGAATCCATAGCAAGTCTCTTTTCCTTATCCCTACATGCATCAATGAAGTTTGTCCAGGTACCCAATGATGGCCTGGAAAGGGTGTGATATATAATTAGTAGGTCATCACTGATAGTGTCTAATTCCATCTATTCCATGAGTATATAATAAATATTGTGTAGGTAATAGTAATATATTTAAATAAAACACAGTAAATAAATAATCCACATAGATTCGGGTTGCCATTTAATGCCCTTCCTCTACTATATACTTCAGCCTAAGCCCGAATATCTCTAAGAAAACAGTCAAAAGTGATTTAATTTATAATAAATTATTGTTACCCAGCATTTAATCAAAGTGTCCCCCAATTTTCATAATCATATAACAGATACATATGTCAAACTTCATCACTTATCTATTGTGGATGTAAATGAGGTTATCGTAAAAGTAAAGAACTAACTAAATCCAATTTTTTTATTTGAATTAGTTGATGCATCGCATAGTCTATTAATTATGATTTTAAAACTTTTCCCAATCATGGAATTCCTCATTGGGAACTTAGGTATCACTCAATGTGTGGTTTAGAACCCATAACCTTATAGGAACATCCAGAAAATTCTTTATAAGAACCTAGGTATGGCTTTAGGTGTGGTATACTGACATATCCCTCTAAGTCCATCCTTGGGATTCCACGCAAGTAGCCACATGCGGCATATATAAAAATTTTCTGTCTGCGATTATCCTTGGAATTCCATAAAGGGAACCCAAGTATCACTCCTGGAATAATATAAGAATCTTTCCTCTAAGACTATCCTTGGAATTCCTTAAGGGGAACCTAAGTATCACCCTTGACATGATATAATGAAATCGCCAAGTGAGTCTATCCTTTGTGCTCACATGAGAACCCACATGTCACCCATGGTGGAAGAAAATTCTTTGACAATTCATTATATTCAATAACCCCAAAGAATCCATTATTGTAATTCAATGTCAGAACCCATGTATCACCCTCATAATTACATAATTAGATGATTATGACCCCTCAGTTTAACCATAAAATATTTTAATATAAAATATACCAATTTACCAGCTTATTTATTAAGAAAATATCAAGCATGAGTGATAAGTGATTATTAATGAGGCAATAGAGACATAGTCTTCCTTCCCCATTTTCTTTCAATTCCAATTGGAACTCAATCAACTCATTTAACATCCCAAAATAAAGGGGTAAAAGAGAATACCATAAAGGGTGAATCAAATTCATAGGCCACCCATGGCGGTTTTATACAATTTAGAAACACACCCAAGGGGTTGTTCAATTAAAGGTCCTTAACCTCTATTAAGATATAAATAAGCCCCTATGTATTATATAGGTCATCCATATTAATTTAATTTAAGGAAAATTTTATTTAACATGATTCACTTGGAAAATACAGCTTTCACTATAATGGAATAATATATAAACAACAAGACTTTAAGGGAAAATCATGAGACCACCTACCTTATATTATTAGTAAACTTCTCATCTATTGATGGCCTCTAACCTTGGATAGAATGGAACAAATTAAGTAAATAGAAATATTCCATGAAAACAAATAATATTAACTTGATCTAAAATAACTCAATAGATATAGATATAAATGATTAAAGGAAAAAATGGAATGAATATATTACTAATACACATCCAACGAGATAGAAAATGACTCGATCTGATTTCAGATAGATAAGATAACTCAAATCCTAATTTTAGGTGGAATGAGATGATTCAATGGGAGAGGATGTGGTATCTGTTGTAGAGAAAAGAAAAATAGGAGAGGACTCGATAATAAAGGAGAAAAAATAAAAATTAACTCTTAAAAAGGGTCACATGATTTGGAAACACTTTTGTCTAGATTGTACACAAATCATTTTCTTAATAAACTCCTTATATAGGCTAAGATCACATTTTTACCATCCATATAAATACTGTGAAAATAATCTATGCAACAAGGTCTACAAAAACAACATATCCTTGTCGTCTATTTTTTATGGCTAGGAAAAATTTTGTGGCCCTAGGCAGAGCACTAGACCACCCCCATGATTTACACAAAACATTGCAGACTAAGTGGCATGAATTACACTGACCATGTGGCCCACCTATTGTTTCCAAAAGTGGTGGATCTGGGATTTAAACAAGCCCCATACACCCTTGTAACCTCTATGACCTCATTATGCACTTCCATTAGGGTAAAACTAAATAATTTAAAAATACATAAAATGGTTCCCTACCTCATAGAAAATATGGGTTATTACACACCCTTTACTTTTTCACTCATAGCAGGGTATTTTATATGTGGAATCATCCTTTTTCCAATTTTTATCTAACTAGAATATTTTTCACACATACCTCCATAGTTTGATTTCATTAATAACTTCTTATTCTTATATAATTAATTGAATCTTTTGAAAAAATGATCCATTTCTTCTTCAGTATTTTAATGTGATTCTTCATCATTTGAACTATCAACTTTGATATTCTCTTTTTTTCATTTAGTCATAAGTCTTGAAAGACACTAACTACCTCGTAGGTTCATCAAATTTCTCTTCATTAACTTTATGTTCCTCTTTATATATCATTATATATCCAATTTATTCCTTTAATGGTAATTTACTTGGGTCACACAATTCCCTTATCAAAATCGAGGTTCCTCTCCATCTGTATGGTGAAAATCTGAAAATTTTCATGAATATCCACATAATCAATTCTATTTCCAAGTTTATGAATTTTGTTGAATATTTCATCAAAATTAAGATACATTTTTGAAATATATTCATTAGGATTCATATTAAAAATATCATATTTAATAGTATAGGTATTCAAACACATTTCTTTGACATTGGAAGTTCCTTTATGAGAAATATCCAGTTTATCCAAAATTTCAAAAGTAGTTCTGCTAGAATATTTTTTTTAAATTAATTATCACCTAAATAATATTACAAAACATTCCTATATTTATAGTCGCAATCATAATAATCCTTAATGTAATCACTCAAATACTTTCTTGGAGATTTAGGTATTTCATATTTATCCTTAATAACTGTCCAGATACCAAACAACATGCTCTCTATATGATTTTTTATTTTAATATTCCATTGTGCATTATTAGTTAAATTAAACTAAAGATCCCAATTAATGGAATTTCACTTAATATTAGTGTAAAAAATAAAGATTTAAATTTAGATAATATATAAATTTATTAACTTAAAGAAAAACTAGATCCTAGTAATAAGTAATATTGAACCTGGCATTGACTACACACATTGGTCCCAGTGGAGAAATCAAGAAGGGGGTAAATTGAGTTTCTAATAAAATTTTATGTTTAAATCAAATTAAAAACATAAATCCCCCAATTTGATAAAACTTCTTGATAACAAAAATAGTATAATTATATAATTTTTTCCATTTAAAATCTTATAAATTGCTTGATCACTACTTAGTTAAAATACTTTGTAAAATAAATTAACTTTTGAAACTAGTCTACTCATATATAATACTATATATAAAATACAAATTTGAGATAACTATCATACTATAGTTTTGTTTAGAATTTTAAAAAATGAAATTGAATAATATTTAAATCAAACAAAACAAAATAAGTAATGTAATAAATAAGGTAAAACAAATAAAGGACAATGAAATTTAATAATGGGTTTAGTCTCAAGCTAAGACTTAATTACCTCCACATGGAAATCACCTGATTCCAATATTTTTATTATTTAATAAACTAATCAACAACCTGGATTATGTTTTATAAAAAATATCACACAAGGATTTCCTATAATAAATCCTCTTACATAGTTATACAAGGGATAAAAAGACAATAGGTCATATAGAACCTATTATACAGTTGTGGATGTGAATAAAAATAACTAAAATGGATAGAGTGTGTCAAGAACTCTCCATTTTAGAATATGATATTTTTTTATAAATGAATTTTGTTAATAAAAACATAGGTTTAATTTAAAGCATAAACATAAAGAAAAAGTGTTTAGAGATTAGAATATTAAGATCATATCAATCTAAACAGCTTCAGTTATTTAGGATTCCTTAAAGTTATATCTAGAAGGAGTTAAAATGTTTTCACAAAAATATAATGAAAACTATGGGTTATAGAAGTCTGGAAAAGTATATTGTGTTCAGTATATAATTTTCCAGGATTCTCCTAAATCACATGTTTCTCAATATCTATTTTTTATGGAAATAGAGGGTTAATGATTATAGTTTCATGCATGTGCCACCTGTATCTCTCATCTACTTGTGTAAGAGGGACCTTCACCTGAATTTATAGCACTCCATGTCCAATTATCCATTATAGTATAAAAATATAAAAATAAAGATCCTTATGCTAGGAAACATATTTAGAAAAGACTGTATTTTGTATTTATGGTATCTATGGAGTTTTTTAAGAATAATTATTCATAAATCCACATGCTTCTGTCCATTATTAAATGCATAAACTAGCCATTGTGGAATTAATTTTGTAATTAATTTTAGATATAAATGGTAGTTTTCTAGTGGTATCTTCATTGATGATTTCTCTTTAATGAACATAAGATTATTATGATGATATATTGCTAAGATGGTAGCTCTTCTAGTAATATACCTTTAGAATGGTAGCAAAACGTGATGATATATGCACCTAACTGGAGTAATGTCTAGCATTAAATACATCTAACAACAATGGTTTCTTTTCCCTAGAGGTATATTTTTACAATGGTTGATCAACATGTTAGAATTACTATGTGAATGTAACATTTTTCTATGGTATCTTTATTTGTACTATCGAAAACATAGATGAATTTAAGGTATGATCGAGCAGTGATAGGTGCTACTAATGGTAGCTCCACTTTGCAGTGGAGGTATCTCCACTCTATGGTAGTACCGGCTGATGGTATAACCTGATGGTCAAATAGTTAAACTAGAGGTAGATTGTTGATATAATAGTAGCATGTAGTAGTAGCTCAGTTCAACTAATGATAGATTGATCAGTATATATAGAATTGGGAAAATTTACATATATTTTTTAGGATATATTTTATTATCATCTAATATTATTGTTATTAAAAACATAAAAGACATGATTTGTGATCATTAAAATAAGGAGGTTCTTGGAATAAGAAAACAAACTCCTTGAAGAACATATCCTTTAAGACTTCCCATGTAATACCATCATGCTTTCCTACATGAACCATAACACCCCACCACCTCCTAGTGGGTCCCTGAATCAAAATGGTATCCAACTTCACCCTATGATCCCTATGATTATTATCAAGTTCAAATATTTCCTTGATAATATCTATCCATATCTCAATATTATATGGACTACCAGTGCCTTGGAATATTGTTGGATGCTGCAGTTAAAAGTCTGGGGATAGTCAACCACAATCATCTACAACACTACACCTTGAGTAAGAACAATATACGGGAATCTTGGCTTAGGCAGGTTTATCACCTTAACCACCAGAGAAGGTTTGTGAGTATGCTCAGGTGAATCCTCCTGCATAACCTATGGTGGAACGGGTGCGTCATCCCTAGTAAGATAATTTTAGTATCTCTAAAGTGTCATTGTTTTTTTGAAATTCCAAATGAACATTTTAAATTCATATAACAACATTATAATAAGAAAAATTTACGATGTTAAAAGAAAGACATATGGGATTTCTATGAAAAGTACCGTATTAGGAGAACCCACACACAAGGTATAACCCTCATAGTTCCACCCAAGATGAAAGCCTAGTCCTCCCAAACTACATGATAATCACAATCATATATATATATATAACATAATAGTATGCTAAATTTTAAATAACTAATTCCAAAATTGATATATCATAAAAGAAGAAAATATAAATATACAATAGAAAAATGAATGAGTTAAGGTATTTAAGGAAAAAATTACCATGTAGTATAAGACCACTATATATATAACATGTGATCCTATGTGCCTCATCATGATGCATGAACAAACCCAAATACCATAAGTCCGTAACAACATTCCATTCCATGGTAACTTGAAGGCCCATTACACATGAGCTGTCCAGACATGTTGAAATTATATTACTTGGGTTTCACACAACCTATCTAGTTTTTACCATATCCCTAAATATAATATTAGAATAAAGGAAACTCATGATTTGATACCATTTAGTAACACCCCGACCTGAATCAGGGTGTCTAAGTTAAAGTTCCAAAAAACCTCATGCATGCCTCCATGTAAGCAAGTGACTGCAACTAGAGAAAAGGTTCTTAAGTGATGTGGGAAGACTATAACCTTGGTAATCAAAACCATCATTGGATTAATAAAAACATTAACCTAAATCAATTGAGTATTATAATAAAAAATGTTATAACAAGATATTATAAAGGAAGTAATCTCAGGTCATACAAAAATAACCAAAGGGACCCCAATGTGGTAAGTCAACTAAATAATTGTACAACTGAGTATAAATAAATTAAAGGGTGTAGTGAAAACTATCTAAAATCCATCTTAGTACTACATGAATATCCCAACTCCAAGATCCTCTACAAACTGCTACATGATCATTTTCATTCTCCAAATACGTGATCATGAAGTCCGCACACACATTGAGATTCCCATGTAAGGTCTGATTATAAACCCAGTATGAAACCACCAATTCATCTTTAACATTAGTGAAAAAGTATATATGAGTGGATGAAATAATGGAAAAGTGAATGCTCACAAAAGACTTCAAACAATCATGTTTTTAGTAATCATGTTCAAACCATGATAACATGAACCACAAGTATACCTAATTCAGTGCCATACCAGAAGAATATCATAAGTAGTATCAAATGACTTATATCATACAATGTAACTCCATTCATATTTATGGAAAATTAATATTAAATATTCAATGAACAACTTCACACCACCATTTAAGTTAAATTAACACCATTGAATCATTGATAACTACTCGCCTATGATGGTACACATGCTTGGAACCACAATAAAATTGACCTCCCTCATATACAAGGATGTTCTCTATTAGTATATTATACTGCTATAAATGGAATATCCTCTAATGGTCTATGGAGTTCCCCAAATAATGTATGTAATGGTATTAAAAATCTTATACATATCCATCACCAATGAGTCATGTTGTCCTCAAACCCCCTATAAGTAGAAAGCTAGGTCCATTAGGGCAACCTGTCAAGCTAAAAACTAAACAATGTTTCCACTTACTATGTACAAATCCAAATGTAAGGCATAAAATAGAAAGGGGAAATATATCATAATAAATAATCCACTGGCCATAAAATATTACACAAGTAATAAATGACATAG